>JAXQQM020077580.1:0-144588 GCA_034641835.2 Pinus albicaulis | reverse complement strand
TGATTAGAAGATCCTACAAGAGTTCTCCTTGTTCGTACACAAGATTCCTTGTCACCCAAAATTTGAGATTCAGGATGATTCTTTTGAACATATCTGGATGGAGCTTTTTCAGACAGATCATCTTCAGGTTCTTCATTGGATCCACTGTCTACATCATTGCTATCTGATGTAGAAGGCCATATGTCACTATCATCTTCATTTGCTGTTTGTTTTTCTTCTTTAGGAGCTGCAGGAGACTCATCAATAACAACATCAATACATTCAACAACCTTTCGAAGCCTTTTATTGTAACATGTGAAAGCTTTGCTTGATGATGAGTAACCAAGAAATATCCCTTCATCCGATCTAGGTTCAAACTTGCCAAGATTTCATCATTATTTTTGATAAATCATTTACTTCCAAAAACTCTAAAATGCTTCACAAATGGAGAATTACCATACCAGAGTTCATATGGAGTTTTGTCACTATTTATACGAACATGTGCCTTGTTGAGAATGTTTACTGCTGTATGTGCTGCTTCTCCCCGAAAAGTGTCAGGTGTTCCAGAATCATCAAGCATAGCTCTAGCCATTTGTTGAAATGTTCTATTCATTCTTTCTGCTATGCCATTTTGTTGTGGAGTTCCAGCTATAGAAAATTGTCTTTTTATGCCATGTTGTTCACAAAATTCAAGGAATTCATTTGAGGTAGATTCTCTCCTCGATCAGATCTAAGACACTTGATTTTTGAATCCAATTCATTTTCTACCAGTGCTTTGTACTTCTGAAATTTTTCAAAGGCTTCATCTTTGTGTTTAATAAACGCGATCTCACACATTCTGGAGTAGTCATCAATAAATAGGATATAGTATTCTTCCCCACATAATGACTTTTTCCTCATAGGTCCACAGATGTCAGTATGAATGAGTTCAAGAGGCTTACTTGATGAACCTTCTTTGGCTTTAAATCGGACTCTGGTCTGCTTACCAAATTGACATGATTTGCATATGGTACTTTCTGGAAGATTGAACATTGGGAAGATCACGCACCGCTTGAAGTCTGCTATCTCGCTTGTTGATTTGAGAAGCTCCTAGAAGCGCCAACCTTCTAAGTGCTTATAGTGCCAATTTTTTCATGACTTTGCTCAAGTAACATTGATCTATGCCGTCAAAGATGACACAAGTTGCTTGATTTCTTTCCTTTTATAATGATTTTACCCCCGTATCAAGATCACGAACCACACATTCTTTTGAATCAAAAGACCTTAATTGTTCCTTGATCACAAATTTGACTTACACTCAACAGATTATGCCTTAATCCATCCACATACATGACATCATTAGCCTTCAGCTTTTCTTTTAGAAACACGGACCCTTTTCCTTTAATTATAGCAGGAGAATCATTTCCAAATGTTACTTTCTTTTCCTTTTCTAGAGCATTGTATGCACGAAGATTTCTTTTGTCACCTGTCATGTGTCTTGAGCATCCACTATCAATGTACCATTGATTTTCTTCACCTTCTACAAATAAAGCTATCCCATAATTTTCAACCTGTAATTCCTTCTTTTTCCATACTTTGGAACTTGAGGGAAAGTGTTGTTTTGGCTGGACTTTACTCCTTCATTCAGATTCTTCATGACCAAAGTTATTGCAATAAGTACATTCAACTTCATTTTGAAGAGGATAAAAGTTGTTATAGGTATTCTTCTTTGGTTCAGTATCCAACCTTTTCTTTCTTGCTTCTCTTGTCATGATGGTTTTGTAGGCAACACATTGAGCAGCTTTATGACCAAAATTGTGACATGAAAAGCATTGTCCATTGAAATAAACATTTTTGTAATTATGAAATTTTCTATTTGGATTTACCTGCTAGTTGGACCTTCTTTGAAAGTTATTCTTGTTAGTTTTCCTTGAAGAGAGATGATCCTGCTTTACCTGAAAAGAATCCTTTCTTCCTTGTTGAGAGGCAGAATATTGTAAACTAGTAGTTGCTGCCTTTAGATAGTTCGGTGCTGAAGCCTTAGAGGATTCCCCAATATATCCAAGACCTGTTTTTATGAGAGGAGAACATTGTGCCTTGATAATTTCATCTAAGGTATCTGATCCTTTAGCAAATCTGAGATTCAGAGTCTGAACTTTCTCTAATTCTTTTCTTAGACTTACCACTTCACATTCTGCTTTCTCCCTGTGCTTCTTTTCTTCTTCAATATGATTTTTCAGTGATTCTATGATGATCTTATTTTCTTCAAGGTATACTTTGAGTTGATTGTTTTCTTCAAGAAAATCATTATCCTCTAGAGCATCCACAAAAGTATCCTTTTCTTCTCTAGATTCTTTTGCCATGAGCAGTTTAATATCAGGGTCAGAATCTTCTTCATCTTCACTAGACACTTCATCATCATCTTCATTTGCATAATAATTCTTCTTCTTTTCAAATTGTTTCCCTTTTACCACGTTTTCTCATAAGACATTTAGCAAAGATAGTGACCAAACTTTTCCACACTCAAACATTTTGAAGGGAAGCTTTACTCTTGAATCTTCCAAGATTTGTTGGAGTTTTCAATGAATCTTCGCTCTTCTTCTTCGATATAGGTGTTCTTTTGACAACTTCCTTTTCTTTTCCTTTTGCAGATACCTTAAAAGTAGCTTCTTTGTTTTGAGAAGGACCTCCTTGTCTCATATCAAAAGCATTCAGGATACCATGTAATTGAACAACAGTAATAGTTTGCAGATCTTGCCTTTCTTCAATAGCTGAAACTTTAGAGTCAAATTTTGAAGTCAAAGATCTTAAGACTTTTTCCACAAGAGTAGTATCGGCTATGGTTTCACCCAAATTTCTCATTCGATTTACAATATCATCTAGATGAAGAAAGAAACTGGCAATACTTTCATCACTATGCATCCTTAAATTTTCATATTCAATTCTGAGAGTTTCGAATTTTGCACTTTTTACCTTTGTATCTCCTTCATAGCTCAGAATGATTTTGTCCCATATTTCTTTTGCTAAATTTAGCTGCATCATTTTAGAAAATTTTGGTTCATACATGCTTCCTAATAAGACATTCACTACTTTGACGTTGATGTCATACTTCTTTCTTTCAGCCGCATCAGTAGGAATACTTGCCGGATATTGATAGCCTTCTTCCACGATTGCCCAAACATCTCACTCCAAGACTTTGAAGATATGCTTTGTTCGTACCTTCCATATTGAGAGATTGTCTAAACAATAGAGGTGGCTTTATACATCACTCCTTCTGATTTCCTGTTTCATAGAAGTTTCCATCTCCTTCAAGCGATTTGCTCTCTAGTGGTATGACTTCCTCTGGAGCAACAATTGTTGGAAATATACCAGAGAGGGGGGGGTGAATCAGTATTTACTACATATTCAAAAATTTATTCTTTTTCACTCTCTAAAACCCATACGCTACTTTCCTTCAGTAAACTCGCGTATACACGCGGATATACTTCATACAACTTGCGTATTAGTAGAGATCTAAATATGAAGACATTTATTAACTTAGTTCTTTGCAATATTCATTCATATGATATTAAGTTAACAGTAAACATGTGAAATAACAACAGAATAAACCATCACACAAAGCATCACACATGAACACCAGGATTTTTAGGTGAAAACCCAAGTCGGGACAAAACCACCGCTGCAGTTGCTCAACCTTCAATATTTTATTATAGAGAAAACATCTTACAACATATGTGCTGGTGCAGACTCCTACCAGCACGCAGGCACCCACCTGCGCTCGTTTACCAGCCTCTCCTGGAAGGGAGCTCCAACCCCCTGACTCGTTTACCAGCCTCTCCTGGAAGGGAGCAACTACCCCCTGATCTCGTTTACCAGCCTCTCTTGGAAGGGAGCTACAACCCCCTGACTGAAGGCTACAACCCTCAGCACCTCTATGGACCACGTTTCATCAATTTTCACACTAGATCCAAAGCATCCTTTAGGATACCACTTGCAGGCCATGTTTCATCAAATTTTCAGACTAGACCCTTCCATACTTTTAAGCACAGTCAACCATGAAGCAGATACATATAACTCACTGACATATATCAGTAAACCAACAAAACAGATCAGAAATTTCTTACCACAGACTTCAGCAAACCCTAGTTTGCATACGCGCTTTCCTTTCACTGATGTCGCGTATATACACGCTTCTGTTCACATAAACCAGCGTATACTTCTGTACATATTACAGATCCAATTTCATTGCGCATACGCGCTTTATCTTCAGCGAAGCCGCGTATATACGTGCTTCCTCTTCGGCGAACTAGCGTATGGTTCTTCATACTTTTATGTCATTGCAATTCTTCACAACAGATACATCACTTAAGATTTTACCCTTTACTTCAGACAGATGTTTGCCTCATATCATATTTAATCATTCCATAAACAGATCTAGCAAATACAAGTGCATTTCAGATCTAGATCCCGTTCTTCATCAATCCTTCATCGGTGCATCATACATTCAGATCTTTCATTCAACTATAACCCTTTCCATTCAGATATACTTCAGAGAGAAGTATTCATTCAAGCTCAGACATCTTGCACCCACTCTCATCATTTGCACAATGAATTTCTTCTCCTTATATAGGTTTACCCTTTTTTAATACCATGAGCCAAAACCACATTACTTTCGATGGTATTCCTGGACGGGGTCATTTAGACGAATCACTACCCAATACAATGGGTCAATACCATGGTGGTTACCCCTGGTTTTGCACTTTATGAGTGCTTTTTCCCATACGCTACTTGGCACGTTGTTTCCCTCGTGCATACGCGACTTCCCCTAGGCAAATCCGCGTATGCCTAGAGACATACTCTTTTCATCATAGATCTAGCACATACTGAATTCATTTCTTCATTGCCTTCTGTACACACTGTAGATACATCATATTTAGTTCATCAAGACATATTCTATCAAGCACAACTTCATCAAGTATGTTGCCATCATCTTCATCAAGTGGGTTGCCATTCAAGGACAACACTCAGCATCATATTGCCAGAAAACATCATTTCATATCAGATTTACATCATTTATCAAGCCCATAAGGTCAACAATAACTTCATCAGGTGGATTTCCATCAAAGACAACACATGTCAACAGTCTCATGTCTTCATCTTCATTCAGTGGGTTTCCATCAAGGACAACACTCTTCATCATATTGCCAACAATATGTGCCCCTGAGATACCTCAGGACATGCTTGCCTGCCTTCCAAAAGAGATTAGTAGGCTTAACCATCTCTTGTGAAATCTGGTTCACCGCATAGCATATGTTTGGTCTTGTATTAACTAAATACATCAGTGAACCCACCAATTGTCGATAAACAGTGGCATCCACTACCTCTGTCGATGTAGCATCCTCTTTCCTCCAATTTCATGGAACAGGAGTGTCGATAGGCTTGCAGCCTTGCATGTGAAACTTCTCCAGTACCTCCCAGGCATACCTGCCTTAAGACACAAGCAGTTCACCTTCCCGCTGCCATATTTCCAATCCAAGGAAATAATGAAGGAGGCCCAAATCCTTCATCTCAAACTCCTTGGAAAGATCTTCCTTGCATGACTGTATCAGCTGCTCATCACCTGTTAGTATTAAATCATCAACATAAAGAACAATGATTAAAAGGTTACCCTCCACCACAATTTGGTATAGGTTTTCATCCACCTCACTCTTGGTGAAGCCAAGTACAGTGAAATAGCTGTCGATCTGAGTGTACCAAGCATGAGGTGCTTGTTCCAGCCCATACAATGCTCTTTTGAGCCTGCACAAATGCGACTCGCTACTGAATATCTCAAATCCTTGAGGCTACTCAATGTACACTTCTTCCTCAATGATCCCATTAAAGAACATAGTCTTCACATCCATCTGATGAATGTGCCAACCCATCTACGCTGAGAGAGCAAGGATGGTCCTTATGGAAGAATACCATGTGAGAGGTGCAAAGGTTTCTTCATAATCAATCCCCTCAATATGTGAGAAGCCCCAAGCAACAAATCTTGCCTTATACTTCTCTACGCTCCCATCAATAGCTTGCTTTACCTTGTAGATCCATCTTGATCCTACAACTGATTTCCCACTGGCCTTGGAACAATGTCTCAAGCATTGTTTCTGACAATGGAGTCATACTCCTCCACCATGGCATCTACCCATGTGGTCTCCTACACTGCTTATTCAAAAGAATATGGCTCCGTCACGATACACTTGCTCATAAGAGCCATGTATCCAGTAAATCAGTCAGGTGACTATCTCTGTCTATGCTGTGATGTAGGGACTCCTACATTCTGTGCAGCATCAAGCTTCAGTCTCTAAGATTCTATGGTACACTTTCCGCCTTGTCTAATTTTTGGTTCTGCATGAGTGGACTCCTCCACTCCATGAATCTCCTCCTATGGTTGATCCACATCTAGAGGCTCATCTTTGGGAACAAGAAGTTCCTCCTCTACATGCAAGTGTAGCTCCCTCTCAAGCGACAACTTCATTGCTTTCACCTCATTGAATTTTATATCCCGTCGCACCACAGTCATCTGATTGTCTGTAAAATACACACGATAATTATGGGGTGTTTTTGTGTACCCCACAAATATCCCAACTTCTGTAGTCAGCTCTAGCTTCTTCTTGGCATCCTTTGTCACATGAATGTAAACAAATCAGCTAAAAATATTCAAATGAGAAATATCAGGCTTCTTACCAGTAAAAGATTCTTCAGGTGTACTTATTCGAAATACTTTAAGAGGACAATGGTTTTTCACATAAGCCGCAGTGTTACATGCTTCTGCCCACAAGTGCATCGGTAGGCCCTGGTCATGCAGCATAGCTCGTGCAGCACCCATGATCGTTCTGTTCTTCTTCTCCGCGAACCCATTCTGCTATGGGTTATGAGGTGCTATGAGTTCTCTTCAAATTCCTTCTTTGCTATAGAAGTCTTTGAATTCGCCCGAGATGTATTCACCACCATTATCACTCCATAGAGTTTTCACTTGCTTCCCCAACTCCTTCTCCACCAATCCTTTAAACTCACAAAAATTTGAGAACGTTTCACTCTTCTTTTGCATGAAGAAGATCCAACATCTATGAGAATAGTCATCAAAAAATATAACATAATACATGTGTTTTGTTGTTGAAGCAATCGACAAAGGTCCACATACGTCTATGTGAATTCTCTCCAGGATCACCAAAGCACAGTTCTCCTTCTCATGAAAGGTGATCTTCACAAACTTACCCATAGTACATCCCTTGCACTGATATGACTACGCAAGAGTACCCTTGGGAAGTCCAGTAGAAATTTTCTGCAAAATCTTCAAAGTGCCATGGTGAAGATGGCCCAATCTCCTGTGCCATAATTCGCCCTCATCCCTGCTCACCACTTCTTCTGCTTTGCGCACCATTGTAGCACAGCCATCTACCTCCAACTTGTAGAGATTCTTAATTTGAACCCCTATCTTCTTCATTTGACCCGTTGTTTTATGTCAAAGGAAGGATTTTCCCTCACTGAAAACAACATCATAACCTTTGTATTCCAAAATTGCAACCGAGACCAAGTTCTTCTTCAAACCTAGAACATGCATAACATCCTTCAACAAGAATGGATTACTGGACTCCCTCTCAAAGGTAATGGTCCCAATTTCAGTCGCACTGTATCGACCATCATTGCCCATCTATATATGCATCTGGAGGTCCTTCTCCTCCAAGTCACTAGACAACTCCTTGTCTCCCATCATATGGAAAGACGCACCACTATCAAGATACCACACCGATCCCATATAGCTTGAAACCAAACATGCGATCAAACAGAAATCATGTTTAAATTGTGAGGCTAAGGCCTCTCCAGCTGCAGCTCCAATAGCCTTCTTGTTCTTCTTCTTCCGTGGGCAGTTCGTGGCAAAATGCTCATGTTCGTGACAGTGAAAACACATCGCTTTGGGCAAATCCTGCTTCTTGCCTTTAGCTTCATATTTTGAAGGAAATTTATTCCCATTCCATTTCCTTGCTTTGGAAGCCAAAGAAAAATTCTCTTCATCTTCATTCTTCGATGAAGATCCATCCCTGGTACCCCGCCTTATCTCCTCCTGCACAAGATCCAACCAAAGTCGCTCCCATCCCGACAGTTTCTCCCGTCCATTGACAGAGTCTTCGTAGCTATGCCAACTCTTTAGAAGCCCAAGAAGAGCCAAGCTCACCAATTCTTCATCGTCAACAGTAACCCCCACACTTCCCAGTTCATCCTTGCAGTGGACAAACTTCGTGAGATATTTTGGAATATTGTCGCCCTTCTCCATTTTTATTTTTCTAAGCTTGTCTTTAAGCGCCAACTTCCTTTGGTCGCTTCTTCTTTGGAAAAAATCTGTCAAATCCTTCCACATTAAGAATGGAGTGGCTTTCCCATGAAGTTTGGACACAATATGGTCCTTCACACCTTCCAACAGAATTCTTCTTGTCTTTGCTATATTATTTTTCCATGCGTCAAGTAATGTAGCATCACTAGATCCTTGCTTAGGAACATCACTATCGATGAAGTCCTTCAGTCCATTATCCTCCAGAACTACCTCCATCCTATCCTTCCAGGCTATGTAATTTGAGCTCCCATCAAGGGCATACTCCAATCGCAACCCATTGAAAGACATTTCAATGTATACTCAACTTCTGCACCAAGATTTTTTTTTTGTAGCAAATTCGAATTTTCCACCAGCAGAAACTCAACAGTTCTTCACAATTGCAATCTTAAAGAATTAATACTGCTCTGATACCATGTAGAAATTAGTATACACTAGCAATGTATACATCCAGATACCCTTGATCTCACAATATTTAAGTTCTTGCAAAATACAAAATCATTCCACTATTAATCTTTTGCGGAAAATTAATTACAAACACATGTGAAGCATAAATAAAAACAATCGCACATAACACAGTTGTTTAACAGGAAATCCTGAATATGAAAACCCCAACTATCATATATTATGTATCATGGAGATCATGTAACAATCTCATACAAAGCTTAGTACTTCAAGCTCTTAGTACAATCAATCGTCACATACTAACATAGAAGAAATTTGTAAATCCATGCACCAATCTCTTCCCTCCTGCTAGCCTACCTCCACTGTGCAATCCCTGCTAAAGAATAGCTCTAAATGAATTCGAATTACCCTTGCCTTGACTACGCAATCCTCATCGGCAACTCCAATTTGTGTGTGGTGCAATCAATGCATCACTATAGTCACAACAGATAGTCCATCTTGCCCTTTCACCTATCTCTCCACTAGGTCTCCACTGGAACTGACATGCATTGTATTTAACTGCTCTATTTTTCAGTTGATTAATGAGTTATTATTTTTGAATTAATTAAATAATTAATTAACTCCACTCTCACTAGTGTATCATTCAATTAGAATAGATACAACTAGCTCAACTGAGTCTAACTGAGTTAAACTGAACTCCATGAACTACTCTTCCAACTCTGTCATAACTTTTCCACTTCAGTTCTCACTGAGTCCTCCATGCATGAACCACTAGTAAACCCTAGGAATTGTGTAATTCCTTCAGCCCACTTATTTTCCAAATCTGTGCACTAAAATTACATGCTCCAAGAGAATAAGTTGTTGTTTATTGTCGGATTATTATTAAGAGCTAATAATAATCAACACTTCTATTTTTAGATCGACGATCTATAAATAGACTTCACCCAATATTCTAAAAATATAATTTCATCTGTTTTTCCAACTTGACCAACCATCCACAAATAGCATCCTGCAACTTCTGAAATATGATCACCATGTCTAAAAATAGACTTGCGCCAAAAATAGCCTGCGGGCCCACTTAGTTAAGGCGACTATTTTCACTAATCTCATCATCTTTTTTAATCTCAACAGGCTTCCCTTATTTGATTATTATCTTTTCGTTTTAGACAATACTATATTTTCTATTCATTCTTATTATTTAAGGGCTCATTAAGCCAAATTGTGTATGGGTATATATATCTAGTTTCATGTAATTCTTGTTTTCCTCTCGAATTCTAGCCTATACAATAAACTTGAATTACTATTGTTATAATAGATGGTTTTTACCCTACTTTATTGTATTCATAACCTAATGTATATATATTGAATACTATAACAGAATTATATATCGTTGTTTAGTAACTTTGAACAATGTATAGAATAGTATTTTATAATTGAGGATACTAATGTTTTCTTCCATAACTCAATAATGTTCTCATAAGTTTTAACACTGAACATTTCATTTCCTTATTTAGTCTTCAGTTTTGGAACTTACATTTTATTTGTAGTGATATTTACTCCATTGAAATTTCCTAAAGTTAATTATTCTTAACTTTCCAGCCTCTAGTATAAGTTAATTAAAGAGCATTTGAATATGTTTATATGAATCCTCTTTCAATTTTGATAATCCTTTAGTGACCAATCCTTCTAATAATATTTAATAAGGAAACCTCATATTGTAATGGAACTTTTATAATTTTATTCATATACTTATATGAGGGTATCTCTTCCAGTTTTGGAAGTGAAACTCCACTAGCTATCCATAACTAGCTACATCCGATGTTCCACGATTTATTATCTAAAAAATACAGTCTCTTGTTTTGGAATTTATGGTATAACTCATTTATAAAATATGTAGAACATTACAAGTACAATAATATATATGAAATTATTGTAACCCGTAAATAGAATTCTTGAAAAACTCACAAACATAATAGATAAGCTATTTGATTTGTAGGAATATTATAAGTATTTCATATTTCCTTATATGAATATTAATTCATTAATTTCCTATAGTTTTGTTTCTTAATAATTATTTATTTTAAGCATATTCAATTGATTACTAGGAAACTCTGATGATATTCACCATGATCTATATTTTTTATGTATCTACATATACAATTTCTTGTCTAGAACATAGTTTAAAGATATGTTATTGTAGCCAAATAAGATCTTTATCAGTTAACACATAAAGTGTAAATTCTCCCCTGCATATATTATCATAGAAGTACTTAGTTATTATCATTCAACCAACTGCATCACATAATCTATGGCTTATATTACTATTGAGGGTACGACAGATAGGATTCTTTACTTATTAGTCACAGTTATAATAAAGAGTAAACACAGAGTATACATTGTTTATTTAAAGAATACTTTATCTAAGCAAGCATAGTTGGTCCCATATATAGTCTACTCTTTAATTAAACATATAATATAACTTATCATCATAAGGACATTAATTATCATATAATCCAACATGTAAGAAGGAAAAAACGACACATCTAACTATGCCTAGTTGCTTGGGGAATATTCAGGAACAAAGCACATTCCTCCAAACCATGAATTGCTGCCACAATTCCCCCTGAGCTTGAACCTTCTTGCCTCTAGGAATCAACAAACTTATTGTGTTCTTAAATGGTTTTCTTATAAATATTCCCAACAAATTTTCCTTAGCAACATCCTCCCTTAAGGGTCTGTATCCCTTAGTTACTTAGATTTTTTTCTTTGTTTTAATTTAAGAAAAAGTATTTCTTTTTCTTTAAATCACACCTTTCTCTCTAGTTTTTCTTATATTTCTCTTTTCACACAACTTATCATTTCTATCTAGCTAAGTGTTTAACATAGTATTTCTCTCCCATTATGCTAATTTATTTAGCAACTTTATACTTGGGACTTTTAGGATAATTTTTGGGAAGGTCTACCACGTGGATTTGACCAATCACAATTTTTTATAAAATGGATAGAAGTCTCTAATACTCAAGTGTTATTTCCCAAATAATACCAAACAAATAATTTATTTATTTAATAAAACTAAATTTAATTACATAATTAAATAGTTTCAATTCTAGCTTCCATAGCCATTAATTTCAACAATAATTCAATATTCTAAAAATAGTCATGTCTTCAAAAGAAAAACATAGGGGTGTTAAAAAAATGATTAAAAGTCAAGGTAAAACATGTAAAATAATGGGAAATTTGAGGATTGAATTACACACAAGGCCATTGGACTTACTTTAATTAAATAACTAAAAGAAAGGCCATTAATTATATTGCAAAGAATATATTAATTTCAAAAGCATGACCATTGAACCTCTTTCAAAAAAGAGTCTAGTTAGAAATAATATCCATTGAATATTTTCCAAAGAAGAGCCTAAATAAAAAAGGGAAGGATATCAAGCCCTTTCCAAAGATAGCATTGATTTCAAAGTAGAATCTATAAGTCCTCCAAAGAAAAAACAAGTTCTAATCAAAGGCCACCAACCTTATTCAAACATGTCAGAAATGTGTTATATTCTTTGCATGGTTATCTTCACATATTGCTCATATTAACTAATAATTTTAGGGGAGTTAGTTATTCACTAACCCCACCCACACCCCAACCTCCCCCCCCGGACCAACCCCCACTCCCTGTTGGGAAAAATACTGAGAGGGGGGGGGGCGGGGGGTGAATAAGTATTTACAGCATATTCAAAATTTCTACTTTTTCACTCTCTAAAACCCATACGCTACTTTGATGAAGCCAACTAGCGTATATACGCGGATATCCTTCATAAAACTCGCGTATACCCAGAGATCTAATTATGCAATTAGTTCTTCACTTATATCATTCCATCATTCATTTGTTAGATGTTCTATAAACAGTAAACATGTGCAGTAAGAACAGAATAAACCATCACACAAAGCATCACACATGAACACCAGGATTTTTAGGTGGAAACCCAAGTCGGGAGAAAACCACCGCTGCAGTTGCTCAGCCTTCAATATTTTATTATATAGAAAACATATTACAACATATGTGCTGGTGCAGACTCTACCAGCACGCAGGCACCCACCTGCGCTCGTTTACCAGCCTCTCCTGGAAGGGAGCTCCAACCCCCTGACTCGTTTACCAACCTCTCCTGGAAGGGAGCTATGACCCCCTGCTCTTGTTTACCAGCCTCACCTGGAAGGGAGCTACAACCCCCTGCTCTCATTTACCAGCCTCACCTGGAAGGGAGCTACAACCCCCTGAATGAAGGCTACAACCTTCAGCACCTCTATGGACCACGTTTCATCAATTTTCACACTGGATCCAAAGCTTCCTTTAGGACACCTCTTGCAGGCCACTTTTCATCATATTTTCAGACTGGACCCTTTCCATACTTTTAAGTACAAACATATATCACCAACAGATACTTATCAACACAGATCAGATAGCAGAAACACATCAGAACAGATCAGACATTTCATACCCCTTGCTTCAACAAACCCTAGTTTGCATACGTGCTTTTCTTTCTCTGATGTCGCGTATATACGCGCTTCCGTTCACATAAACCCGCGTATATTTCAGTACAAATTACAGAGCTGATTTTATTGCGCATACGCGCTTTCTCTTCAGCGAAGCCGCGTATATACGCGCTTCTTCTACGACAAAGTAGCGTATAGATCTTCAACCATTACAAAGCTGCATACTTTTTCAGATCAGACATTCAGTTCAGATTCAACCCTTTACTTCAGACAGATGTTCGCCTCATCTCGGATCTAATCATTCCATAAGCAGGTCTAGCAAAAACCAAGTGCATTTCAGATCTAGATCCCCTTCTTCATCACTCCTTCATTGGTGCATCGTACATTCAGATCTTTCATTCAACTGTAACCCTTTCCATTCATATATACTCCAGAGAGAAGTATTCATTCAAGCTCAGACACCTTGCACCCACACTCATGATTTGCACAATGAATTTCTTCTCCTTATATAGGTTTACCCTTTTTCAATACCATGAGCCAAAACCACATTACTTCCGATGGTATTCCTGGACGGGGTCAATTAGGCGAATCATTACCCAATACAATCGGTCAATACCATGGTGGTTACCCCTGGTTTTGCACTTTTTGAGCGCTTTTGCCCATACGCTACTTGGAACGTTCCTTTCTGCGTGCATACGCGACTTTCCCTAGGCCAATCCGCGTATGCCAAGAGACATACTCTTTTTCATCATAGAATTAGCACATGCTGAATTCCTTTCTTCATTGCCTTCTGTATACACTGTATATACATCAGATTTACATCATTTACCAAGTCCATCAAGTCAAGAATAACTTCATCAGGTGGTTTTCCATTAAGGACAACACATGTCAACAGTCGCATGTCTTCATCTTCATTCAGTGGGTTGCCATCAAGGACAACACTCTGCATCATATTTCCAACAATCTCCCCCTTTGGACTTGATGGCAACCACAATGGTGTTTGATTACCACAACAGATAGGTACATTAAGAATATAATGACACCATGCCACATTCTCCATTTTTGACACCATTCTTTCTCTTCATTCAAACACCATGTCACTTCTCCCCCTTTGACATCAAGGGCAAAGGGCGGATCAAAAACCAACATACTCTGTTCTGTAGATCTGATATGTACTGAAGTGACCAAGCTCCCCCTGAGTTCATGCTGAATCTTCAAAACATATTTTCCAATGAAGTTCAAGACTCTATGACTTTCCTATCACCAAAGACTCATGCTTACATTAAATATCCAACCAAGTGGATTTACATATGAGACTCAACTACCCAACCAAGTGGGTTTACACATTTCAACTCAACTACCCAACCAAGTGGGTTTACAAAAATTGACAAGTCCTTACATGACTGAAAATTACAGATTTTACATCATGGGTCTCAACATGACCTTTTCATCAAAAATACAAATATGAATTTTCATAACCAATACCAAAAAGACCTCAAGAGAGATCATATATCAGAACCACCATAATGCCAACAGTGCATTATACTCGGAAACGCTAATGCTCCCCCTGAATCTGTGCATCCAAGCATCCTTTTCATATGACTAAGGCTCCCCCTTAGTTTGTGCATCCTGAACACTTTCACCAACATATCATCAAGGCATCTTTATCAAAACATTAGAAATAGAATTATGAGAACTGGAACACCACCAGAGGTACCAGACAGTATCAGAGATACCAAAAAGCACTGCAGCTGTGCTGAAGAGAGTTGACTCCAATCAGAAAAATGTCAGCAATTAGACATACATGGTTTTCTGTGCATGAACTCGCGTATATACGCGACTGTGTTTCAGGAAACCCGCGTATCCAATGTCACCTTCTACACTTTAACCAGATCTGATCCTCTGTGATAAAAATGCAGTGTTCAGCTTCTTTCTGAGATATTTGAATGCTTCCCTGGACTACAGATAGATAGGACAGTGTAGTTGTGTCTTCAAGCGTCATCCAACGGTTGTAGCATAAGCACATTAGTAATCAAGCCTTCAAATTCTTTGCAGCATCAATACAATATTTCCAAGAGAGATTATCACACCAGAACAATCATCTTCAAATATGTGTCAAGCAATCATCCATGTGGTCCAGTATCATCAATATTTTCAAGATTTAACATGAAGTAACATATGCAGGGAGAAGATCTCAACTATAGTAACAAACTCGATATCCAACTCATCCATGTGTGAGCACACAAGATACTTATCAGCAACCAGGGCTCAAAAACTCATCATAATAAACCATGTACCAAGTCATCATCATTTGAACATGAGTATCAAAAAAATCAAAGAATAAGCAGTCATATTGCCAACAATGTAATCATTAGTATTCAACCTGTTGCTCCCCCTAAAACAGTGTTATTGCTTAACTTGTGCAACCTGAATACCTTTATCAGCAAGTCATCAACAACCATCTCTGCATGATCTGTCCTTATCTATGAATACTAAGACTTTCATCTCAGCAACGAATACTCTTCATCAACAAACAAAACTCATCCATAATCTTCAACATAAGACATCAAGTATCATATCATCATCATTTAGAACTGAGAAATTAAGCTGATATTGAGTCAACAATGCAGTTATTATCAGTCAGACTGATGCTCCCCCTGGACCACTGCTCCAGGTCTTTAGTTATCAGATAAATTCTCTTATCATCAATGCATACACGGCTGTGTCTACTGGAACTCGCGTGTATACGCGACTTTGTTTCATATAACCCACGTATGGAAAGTGAAATATAGAAAATTTCACACCTTCATCTCCTCCTGCAATTTTACCTTTTGTTCCTGTCTTTTCTTCACACCAGATGCACTGTCAGAAATACATATAACCAGAATAATCAAATCAACCATGAGAGACATCATACATTTCTCCCCCTGTGACGATACATTACTAAATCTGATAATGTATCTCACATCATTCCTGCAGTCAATCAGAGAAGTAAGCTTCAGAAGCGGATGACTGCAGTAGGGTCAGAATTCCCTATGTTTCTGATTGGTCCTCCTTCTTTTTCCAAATTTGCTTGAACTTTCTAACTGTATGCTGAAAATAGTCCACTTTCTCAGATCTGTTCAAATTGCATTCCTTTTCTACATGTCCATACTTGTTACAAGAATAACATCTCATATGTCTAGAGAAATAAGCATAAGAATCATAATGAGTATTTCTAATCTTCCTCCTTTTACAGTCAGTTGCTTTATGTCCATACTTGTTACATGAAAAACAATATCCCTTGAAGCTACTAGAGTACCTTTCTAAGTAGAACCTGTTTGTTTGTGGCTGAATTGTTCTGCTTCTGCAATTGGCTGCAACATGCCCATAATTATGAAATTTAAAACATTCAACGTTCTTGAATGAATTCCTTTGAGAATTCATGATTGTTGGTCGATCTTTTGTTTCTTTCAACACTTCAGGTTTTACATTGACATCCTCTGAATTTTTAGCACTTCCTTGTGAGCTAGATTCTCCTTTAACAGTTTCATGAAAACCAAGACCAAGTTTGATAGCAGGAGACCTTTGATTACTTAGAATATTGTCCAAAGTATTAGTACTATCTTGAAACCTCAAAAGTTTAACCTTTTATTCTAATTTACCTTTGAGAATGTTTACCTCAACCTCCAAGGCTTGACATTGCTTTGTCATGCTTTCTTCTTTCCTTCTTCCATCTTCTACTTGATCCTTCAGATTTAGAATCTCTTCTTTCAACCAATTTTCGTTTTCTTCACATGTTTGTTGCAGCTCTTCATTCTTCTTCTTCAATGCCTTGAGATTTACTTTCAGAGATATGTTTTCTGCTTCAAGTCCTGCATTCTTCTTATTTGATTTATCCAGGTCTTCGTTGAGGGAGATAATTTCAGCTTCAAGGCTTTCACTTCAATTGGCTACTTCATCCTGCAGTCTTTGATGTATTTCTATCTGTCCCTTCATTTTAGAGATATTCACTTTGTTGATAGATTCTTGCATTTTAGATGAACTTTGTAGTTCTTCATCTTTAACCTTGAGAGCTTCTTCTAGATCCACAACTTTACTTTCACTATCTTCACTATTCATTGTACCAATGAGAAAATTTGGACCCCAATCACTATCTGATTCATCTTCTTCAATTTCTGCTAACCATGTTTTCTTAGAGATCTCCTTGTTTCGAGTAGGCTTCTTCTTTTGCTTCTTTTCCATGAGCACTTTCAGATCATGGTCAGAATATTCTTCATCTTCACTAGACACTTCATCATCATCTTCTTTTGCATAATAACTCTTTCTCTTTTCAAATTGTTTCCCTTTACCATGCTTTTCTCTATAAGGACATTTAGCAGCATAGTGACCAACTTTTCCACACTCAAAACATTTGAAGGGAAGCTTACCTTTGAATCTTCCAGTACCTAGTTGGAGCTTTCTCATGAAATTCGCTTCTTCTTCATCGTATATATAGCTGGATTCTTTGACAACTTCCTTTTCCTTTCCTTTTGTAGATGCCTTAAACGCAACTTCTCTTATTTGAGAAGGACCTCCTTGTCTCATTTCAAAAGCAGTCAGAGTACCATGTAATTGAACAATAGTAAGCGTTTGCAGATCTTGCCTTTCTTCAATAGCTGAAACTTTAGAGTCAAATTTTGAAGTCAAGGATCTTAAGAACTTTTCCAACAGAGTAGTATCAGTTATGGTTTCACCCAAATTTCTCATTCAATTTACAATATCATCCAGACGAAGAAAGAAACTGGCAACACTCTCATCACTATGCATCTTCAAATTTTCATATTCAATTCTAAGAGTTTGGAGTTTTGCACTTTTTACCTTTGTGTCTCCTTCATAGCTTAGAATGATTTTGTCCCATATTTCTTTTGCTTAATGTAGCTGCATCACTTTAGCAAATTCTGATTCAGACATGCTTCCCAATAAGACATTCACTGCTTTGGCATTGATTTCATACTTCTTTCTTTCAGCTGCATCAGTAGGAATACTTGCTGGGTATTGATAACCTTCTTCCACGATTGCCCATACATATGCACCAAGACTTTGCAGATATGCTTTTGTTCGTACCTTCCAGAATATCAGATTGCTTCCATTGAATAGAGGTGGCTTTATAGACATCACTCCTTCTTGACTTCCCATTGCGACAGATCTCCTTCAAGCGATCAAGCTTCTACAGAAGAACCTCCTCTGATACCAATTGTTGGGAAAAATACTGAGAGGAGGGGGGGTGAATCAGTATTTACAGCATATTCAAACTTTTTACTTTTTCACTCTCTAAAACCCATACGCTACTTTGATGAAGCCAACTAGCGTATATACGCGGATATCCTTCATAAAACTCGCGTATACCCAGAGATCTAATTATGCAATTATTTCTTCACTTATATCATTCCATCATTCATTTGTTAGATGTTCTATAAACCGTAAAAATGTGCAGTAAGAACAGAATAAACCATCACACAAAGCATCACACATGAACACCAAGATTTTTAGGTGGAAAACCAAGTCGGGAGAAAACCACTGCTGCAGTTGCTCAGCCTTCAATATTTTATTATAGAGAAACATCTTACAACATATGTGCTGGTGCAGACTCTACCAGCACACAGGCACCCACCTGCACTCGTTTACCAGCCTCTCTAGGAAGGGAGCTCCAACCCCCTGACTCGTTTACCAGCCTCTCCTGGAAGGGAGCTACGACCCCCTGCTCTCGTTTACTAGCCTCACCTGGAAGGGAGCTACAACTATCGTTTGCAGGCCTCACGGAAGGCTACAACCCCCTGAGCGAAGGCTACAACCCTCGGCTACCTCTATGGACACGTTTCATCAATTTCACAACGGATCCAAAGCTTCCTTTAGGACACAACTTGCGAGCCACTTTTCATCATATTTTAAGACTGGACCCTTTCCATACTTTTAAGTACAAACATATATCACCAACAGATACTTATCAACACAGATCAGATAGCAGAAACATAGCAGAACAGATCAGACATTTCATACCCCTTGCTTCAGCAAACCCTAGTTTGCATACGCGCTTTTCTTTCTCTGATGTCGCGTATATACGCGCTTCCGTTCACATAAACCCGCGTATATTTTAGTACAAATTACAAAGCTGATTTTATTGCGCATACGCGCTTTCTCTTCAGCGAAGCCGCGTATATACGCGTTTCTTCTACGACAAAGTAGCGTATAGATCTTCAACCATTACGGAGATGCATACTTTTTCAGATCAAACATTCAGTTCAGATTCAACCCTTTACTTCAGACAGATGTTCGCCTCATCTCGGATCTAATCATTCCATAAGCAGGTCTAGCAAAAACCAAGTGCATTTCAGATCTAGATCCCCTTCTTCATCACTCCTTCATTGGTGCATCATACATTCAGATCTTTCATTCAACTGTAACCCTTTCCATTCAGATATACTCCAGAGAGAAGTATTCATTCAAGCTCAGACATCTTGCACCCACACTCATGATTTGCACAATGAATTTCTTCTCCTTATATAGGTTTACCCTTGTTCAATACCATGAGCCAAAACCACATTACATCTGATGGTATTCCTGGACGGGGTCAATTAGGCGAATCATTACCCAATACAATGGGTCAATACCATGGTGTTTACCCCTGGTTTTGCACTTTTTGAGCGCTTTTGCCCATACGCGACTTGGAACGTTCTTTTCCGCGTGCATACGTGACTTCCCCTAGGCCAATCCGCGTATGCCTAGAGACATACTCTTTTTCATCATAGAATTAGCACATGCTGAATTCCTTTCTTCATTGCCTTACGCATGGCCATATACATCGAGATTTACATCCATCTTCAAGTCCATCAAGTCAAGAATAACTTCATCGGTGGAGGTGGTTTTCCATTAGGACAACACATGTCCTTGATCGCATGTCTCATCTTATTGGTGGTTGCCATCAAGGACAACACTAAATCATATTCCAACACTCCTACCTCCTTCCCAAACTCCATACTTGGTGGTTATTTTTGGTCCCTTTTTGGGTTATTTTCGACTAATAGTTTTTCATCCCATTGTCATTTAATTCTAGTTAAGGGATTTGATTTTTATTGATTTGGTTTAAAAAAATAAAGTTTTGGATGCTACAAAATACCTAAATATTGCATTTTTTATAGTTAACCTTATATAATGAATAAGGTAAAGGTCTTACTCTAAGGTTTTGTGGATTTCATGGTTAAGGGTTTCCAAGGTAAAGCTCTATGTACTATGTGTTTTCTATTGTTTTTATTTGGATTTTTCTTAAGAATTTGTATGTATTGTTTTGCTATATAAGTTTAAAACTTACAAAATATTCACTTCAAATTGAAGGTAAAAGGGCCATTGACCTAGTATTGATTCTTTGGAACAAAAAGAAAAGGAAAGGGGACCATTAGCACATTATGAATATATACTTTGAACTTTAGAATGGGATTTATGGCTAAGTTAAAAAACACTTTGAACTTAAAAAAAAAATGAGCATTGACCGAGATTGAAGATACACTTATAACTTAGACCAAAAATGCATTTTAAGTAAAATCCCAACTTCAAGGAAGTGAGATTGAACTTTGAACTTAGAAGGACTCCACTACATTGAAGGAATTCACTCCATGTTGTTGTTTGGACCCTAACCACAACATCATAAAAGAATAACTTGAACCCAATAAGGCTATAACCACTCAAATTCAAATATACAACATCATATGAAAATGCGTAACATAAATTTGAACCCAAACCTATGAGGGAATTTGAATTTACATGGAATTTACATAAACATGCAACTAAACAATATAGCAATCAATCATGAAAACTTCATGCAACCATGAATTCCATTTATAAATTCACACAAAAGTAAATTTATAGCTTAACTTTAGAATGATGATCATAAATTCAAGGGAAAAAAAACACTTATCTTTGGAATAGAATTGGCCAATGAAACCAGTTGTTAATGAGAAAATTTCCACTCAAACGAACATATCCACTACATATGCCATGCTAAAGGGGGTTTATGAGGATATTAGGGTGAAGGAAATAAACTAAGGATTTTTAAGTTACCTCACCCAATACAATTTCTCTCAAGCAAAACCAAACTATTCACCATATAATATTGTAGGTAACCATCCAACCAACACAACCATGACATTCCATTCCACTGCTCCACACAACACAAGGAAAATACTTCCCATATTCCCTCAATAGTCCCTCGAGAATGTTATTTTTTCCAATACCCTTTAGTGCATGTAAAAATATTCCAATCTATTATTTTCCTTCAAAAATAATCCAATAGAATTATATATTGGTTTTTGAGCACTCAATGAGCAAAAATCTGCATGGAACAATATGGTTCCCTAAACACCTAACATCTATGATTTTTTCGACTTGTCATCTATCAAGTCCATGTTCTCTTTTTCAACTCAATTTTTTCATTTATAGGTATAGGTCTCAATCTCTTGCATGGGGATGCAAAAATATATGGGTATGAGATAAGGGTTTGAATGGTGGATGGAATGAATGAGAATGGCAGTGCATATCTTGGTAAAGAGAAAAATGAATGAGTAAAATTGAACCATGTCCTCATAATTAAGGACAATGGAGTTCCCCTCCAATTATCTTTATTATTCAATGGTTTGTGGTTGAGGTTTAAATAAATCACATGGTAATAAGGAAGGTTAAAAAAGAAAACTTAGGATTATTTGTCAACCACACCTCTATTGGACTCATAGTTTATTGTGTGCTCTCTAGAACCAATTTTGGATTTTCATATTAAATTTTAAAATAATATTTACATATATTGAGATGTCATGGATAGTATTGGTTTATATAAGGCATAGTTATAGAGATTATATCCATAATGATTTACTAGTTAGGCTTTGGCACTAAGATTTGTGCTATGAATCCATACAACATAATTACATTATCTACATATGAGGCCATTTTATCTAATGCTCATATAATTTGACTCTCATTGTGCCAAGAGGCACCTTATACAACCTAGTATTAGGGATATGTGTAATTTCTTTCGTGCTTAACCTCTACTTAACATTTTTCCATATGAAAATAAAAATAAAACATTAAATTCATAAACGTGTTGAACCTTTAGTTAAACTAAGAGGGGGGGTGAATCAGTTTAATGAATTCATGGTCTTGTAGGACTTTATTTTACACTTCTTTACACCTTCATTTCATGATCAACTTAATGTATAATGGAACAACAATCTTAATAAGTGAGCAAGAGGTATTAAGCAGATTAAATGCAGAATATCAATACATAATCATCATGCACATAGACAACATATATAAGTGGAAACCCATAAGGGAGAAAACCACATCTTATTATTGTTGTGATGCAAAGGAAAGCTCCAACTCCCTCTCACCACTAATTTTCTGTAGGAGAAAACCTATAGGAGGCTACTACCTCAGTTCTGCAAGCTACAACTTGCAAGGAAGCTCCAACTCACATCTATTTTCTACATGCTACAACCCACACGAGGCTTCTACCTCAGCTAGCTACAACTGGACATATATAAAGCTACAACTAGAAATGGAAGCACCATATCCCATGTATTTTCTATAGGCTACAACCCATAGGAGGCTCCTACCTCGACCAACTACAACTTGATAAGGAAGCACCAACTTCATCACTCTACAATAAAATTATATGCTGATTTACTTGGATATTAGCTCTGTTTTCCTCCTTCTTCATTACTGTCCTTCCAGCCTTTATATCTTCTTTAAATCATCTCTGGATCTTCACATCTTCTCTATCTTCTCCTTCTTCTTCTTCCACTCTCTAACCTCTTTAAGAATATTACAATAACATCATTTATAGAGATCACCTCATAGATGTTTTCATTCCATATGGGAATATGAAATGAAAAAGTATGACTCTTTGCCAACCACCTTCTCATTTTCTCGCTCAGCACATTCATGATGTTACAATACTATGTACTCATTTCAGTATTACATTGGATTTTTTCTTTGCCTATTGAATACTTGCCTTTCTATCACAAAAAATATAAAAATAATAATACATTTTTAGTTATAATCAATTATTTACTCAACCCATCAATTTTTTTGCTTTTATGTGAGTTTGGCCTCCTCTGCTTGCTGTCCTTGTGTCTTTTATGTTTCTGTCGTTTTATTCCAGCTTTATTGCATAACTGCCCTATTTCTTCTATTACCTATGTCTTTTCTACCACGTTTCATCTACCTTACTGCTACAACACTGTTCTGCATGAGTTCCTGTTCCTTTGTTATGCGTTCATGCCATTCCTTTGTGACTTATGGGGTATGGCCCACATAACACTCCCTTTATACACGTGATGGATTACAAATCCAAGTTTTATCAACATATGCTTTACGATCAAACAACGCATATATATAACATACATACATTTAATGATCGAAAAACACATATATATAACATACATATGTTTAAAAATCAAACAACATATATATACATGGAGCAAGGCTTATAGGGTCCCACAGTACTTTGAACCAACCACAATTCATTACAAATCTTTGGCCACAGGTTTCCCACTTTACAACTAGCAATATACCATAAAACCATGCAATATGCGATCTGCGCTCATGCGCGGTGCTCCCACATAGGCTCCCTTCATCGCATCACGTCGCTTGAACCTTACTACATCACATTAACAAAAATAACATTATTTGTGATGTCTTGAAGTTAAACCCTATATATTTGCAGGATGTGATGTTGCACGAGGTCAACACATGTCCATCCATTTTTCATCGCAAAAACTTTAACTTAACTTACGGTCGCCTTCCTGTTATCCCTTAAGTGCTACGATGTGCGGTATGCAGCTGAGGTCCACGTCATCATGCCACGTGTTAGGTCCCAATATTACTAGTATAGTCCCTTATTGTTGTTAGTGTAACCCCCTTATTGTTATTATTTTACCCTTGTAACCCCCAATTTGTTATTATTGTGCCCTTAAATTATTATTGTTAGGTCGGCTAGGATTACATTGTGGCCCACTAGGATTACATTATGGCTCCATGGACTCCTATATATAGAAAGGAGGTTTTGTAAATTGTATCATCCAAGAATTGTTCATTTATGTAATGTATTGGAGGTTGCCCCCTCAAAGTGGCTAATTTCTAAGGCGTTGATGTCTCTTTTCTTCTCTTTTTGGAGCTGGTTACACAACATTTGGTATCAGAGCTTTGGATTCTACGGTTTCGCTACTCCAAACAGGTCATCATGGAATTTTTGCTATAAATTTTTTCCTACGACGTTTCAGAAGATGAAATTTTTAGGGTGTGAAGCCAAAATCCTGAGAAAGATTTTCTAAAAATTTCAGAGCTTGGTTCGCAATATTTTTGGAGATATGATCTGTGGAAGTTAGGTCTTTTTTCAGGCTCATAAACAAGTCATCGTGGCATTTGCACTATAACTTTTTTTCTACGAAGGTTCAGAATCTGAAATTCCTATGGTGAAAAGTTTAAATCCTGAAGAAATTCATCAAAAAATTTTAGAGCTTGGTTCGCAATATTTTTTGATATATGATCTGTGGAAGGTAGTGCTTTTTCAAGCTCATGAATTTTATCTCAAAGAGGTGATTGTGGGAAAATTTCAATAACTCTCTCTCTGGGCATCGGATTGGAGTTCCGTAAAAATTGGTTGCAATCAAACAGACTGTAGTTTCTTGGATATCAATTTTAGAGACGAAGGATGAAACAGTGATACGTGGCAAGTCGTACAAGTTCATTCTACTGAACCAGTCCATAATTAGGTCATTGTGGGAGATTGGACACAACTTTATCTTGGAGAATCCAAATCAGGTCAGACCTGTGGCATTCGAAAGATAATTCAGAGGGCTACGTTGGTACCAAAAATCAAATATTGAAGTGCTGCAATCACAAATATAATCCAATTTCAATATCGAGCTCCTCAAAAGCAAGAAAAAGGTGTGTATTTTTTTTCCGAATTGCATAAGTCTTGTTAGAAGAATCAATTTGAATTGATTTCAAGGGCATATTGTAGAATAGATATCAGTATTGGGTTCTAAAAGATTCCTCGTAAAAATAATTCAACACCCATTAAGCCTTCAGAAGGCTTTACTATGACTCATGAAGATGAATAATTGCAACATGATCTATCAAAAGTACAAGAGCAAGTGCAACAAATTTCACTCTCGCAAAGAGCAACAAAAAATGAAATGGAAGTTTTGAAGAAAGGAGTGGAAGCTAAGATGGATGGCGTGGAAGCTAAGATGGATGGCGTGCAAGCTAAGATGGATGTCATGGAAGCTGGCATGGAAGCTAAGATGGAAAACATGAAGAATGATCTAAAAACAGACATCGAAGGTTTGCCAAAGTTGATACAAGAAATTTTTCCTAATGGTGAAAATATAGTAGAAGAACCTCATGACGAGAACAAAATCAATGTTAATCGTGATTTGATAAACTCTAATGTTGGCGGGAAGAACCACCATATTCCAAAAATGGATATGAAGAAGTTTGATGGAAAGGATCCTGTAACATGGATACTACAGATGGAGCAATATTTTGATCTCCATAACGTGCAAAACACACAAAAGGTACGCATTGCAACTTTACATTTAGAACAAAATACATTTGTATGGTATCAATGGCTTTGATCCCGTAAAAAAATTGTCACTTGGTCAATTTTTATGGAGGAAATGATAGCACATTATGAGGATACGAAGAGCAACACCTTCTTTAGCCAATTGATAAATCTCAAACAAAAGGGTTTAGTGGGGCAGCACATTGAGGACTTCCAAAAATTGATTATAAGGGTAACTGATATTCCAGAGGAACACAGGATCAATCTCTTCATAGGCACTTTAAAGGATAACATCCAACATGAAGTTCATTTTTTGGGACCTGATTCATTGGAGAAGGCATTCAGGTTGGCAAGAAAAGTTGAATGTAAAATAATGGCGACAAGGAAGCCTACCACTCAATTCTATAAAGAAGGAAGTGTTGCTACGTCTAGATTTCCACAACCTACAAGGTTGACACCACAAGAATTGGAAGAAAAAAGAGCAAAAGGGCTTTGCTACAGTTGTGATAGCAAATACACTAAAGGTCATAAGTGTGCTGAGAAGAAATTATTTTACATAGATTGTGAAGAGGAAGAAGAAAATGAACAAGAAGAGGATATACACCAGGAACCAACCCTAGAAGAGGAAGAAATGAATCCGACCATATCGTGTAATGCACCGGCAGGAATTACCACTCCTCAAACTCTCAAGATAGAAGGACAAATCAAGAAGAAAAAGGTAATAGTGTTGATTGATTCAGGTAGCACCCATAATTTTATTCATTGTAAGGTAGCCAAGGAATTAAATTGTTTCCTATACCCAGCACCAGAATGTCAAGTGATGGTTGCAAATGGAGGATCTATAAATTGCTCTGGAAAATTCCATAATATCAAGCTAACCATGGGGGAATATGTATTGACTAGTCCAATGCTTTCCATTCCTATGGGAGGTGCTGATGTTGTACTAGGAGTACAATGGTTACAATCTTTGTGGACGGTAGCTTTTAATTTTCAAGAACTTTTCTTGAAATTTTTTTCAGAAGGAAAGGAAGTCGAATTACGGGGTATTGAAGGGAAGCCAGGAAGGATAATAAGCTCTAATGTCATGACAAAGCTTCTAAAGAAAGAATAATGAGGCGTAATTGCACAATTATGCTCACTAGAAGTTCCAACATCAAAATCATCTATTCCTGCAGATCTCCAACAAGTCTTGGACAATCATTCCAAGGTGTTTGAAACTCCCAAAGGACTCCCACCTATTCGTGATCATGATCATGCTATTCATTTGATTCCAGGAAGTGTTCCTCCAAACATCACGCCTTATAGATATCCTTACTTCCAAAAGAGCGAAATTGAACGTATGATTGCAGAAATGTTAGAGGCGGGTATAATTCAACCCAGTCAAAGTTCTTTCTCTGCTCCCGTAGTATTGGTACACAAGAAGGATGGATCATGGCGAATGTGTCCGGATTATAGGGAGCTCAATAAGCTCACCATTAAAGACAAATTTCCCATTCCTGTGATTGATGAATTATCGGATGAATTACATGGAGAAATTTATTTTACCAAGTTGGATCTTCGTTCAGGATATCATCAAATTAGAATGAAGACTGAAGATATTCCAAAAACAGCATTTCGAACTCATGAGGGTCATTATGAATTTTTGGTCATGCCTTTTGGCCTTACCAATGCACCTTCTACATTTCAAGGGTTGATGAATTGCATTTTCAAACCCTTCCTTAGAAAATTTGTGCTAGTATTTTTTGATGATATACTAATCTACAGCATGTCTTGGAAGGATCATGTTGAACATGTTGACAGGGTACTCAAACTATTGGAGGAGAAACAATTATATGCAAAAGCATCCAAATTTTTCTTTTGAGTACAAGAGGTGGAATATTTGGGTCATATTATATCTCACGAGGGTGTTAAAGTAGACCCTAACAAAATTAAAGCCATTAAGGAATGGAAAGTCCCCATGACCATAAAGCAGTTGCAAGGATTTCTCGAGTTAACAGGGTATTATCAAAAGTTTGTTAAGAATTATGGGAGAATAGCAGCACCTCTAACAACATTATTGAAGAAAGATTCATTTTCATGGACTCCTGAAGCAACTAAGGCCTTTGAACATCTTAAAGAGGCAATGTGCCTAGCACCGGTCTTAGCTACGCCAGACTTCACAAAAACCTTTATCGTGGAATGTGATGCCTCAGGAAATGGAATTGGTGCAGTTTTAATGCAGGAAGGAAGACCCATTGCTTTTGAAAGTCGTCCAATCAAAGGAAAGTATTTACAGAAACCTATTTATGAGAAGGAAATGTTAGCAATACCGCATGCACTAAAGAAATGGCGAACTTACCTAATGGGAAGACACTTCAAGGTAAAAACTGATCATGATAGTCTTAAACACTTTTTGAAACAAAGACTATCTTCAGAAGAGCAGCAAAAATGGGTCACAAAGATGTTGGGTTATGACTTTGAAATAATCTACAAAAAAGGAAAGCTTAGTGTTGTTGCAGATGCACTCTCAAGAAAGAATGAAGAGGTGGAAGCATTGCTTTGTGCCATTTCTATTTTCCAACCAGATTGGATAACTAAAGCAAGAGATTAATGGAAGAAGGACAAAGATGTATCGACACTCATTCAAAAGTTGCAGCAAGATCCTAGTACATCTGATACATTTAGTTGGAAAAATGATTCCTTATGGTACAAAGATCGCTTATATATTTGTAATAATTCCCAACTAAAACAAAAGATTCTTATGGAATTGCACACTTCTCCTTTAGGAGGACACTCAGGATTTTTAAAAACTTACCACAGGGTGAAGAAAGAATTTTTTTGGGATGGCCTTAAATCTGATATTCGAAAGTTTGTGGCGGAATGTTTGGTTTGCCAGAAAAATAAAGTGGAAACAATTAAGACCCCAGGACTTCTACAACCTTTATCCATTCCAAGTCAACGTTGGGAGGAGATTTCAATGGATTTTATCACAGGTTTACCTAAGTCCGAAGGAAAGAGTGTCATCATGGTGGTAGTTGATAGACTTACTAAGTATGCACACTTTTGTGCTTTATCTCATCCATTTAAAGCAAGTACAGTTGCTACTACATTTATGGACAGAATTCAAAAGCTACATGGAAGCCCAAGGGTTATTGTGAGCGACAGAGATCCCATTTTTACTGGAAATTTTTGGACGGAGTTATTTTCTCGTTTGGGTACTCAATTAGCTCATAGCTCATCTTATCATCCTCAATCTGATGGTCAAACTGAGATAGTAAATAAATGTTTGGAAGGATATCTTCGTTGTTTTGTATCTGATAAACAAACACAATGGGTCAAGTGGTTACTCTTGCTGAATGGTGGTATAACACTTCCTTCCATACTGCAGCAAAAATGACCCCATTTATGGCACTTTATGGATATCATCCACCATCCATCACATCATCTTTAAGGAAAATTCGAAGGTTCAAGCAGTGGAAGATCACATCGAGCATCAGCAAGAAGTTCTCCAACTCTTAAAGGATAACCTGAATTTGGCACAAAATCGAATGAAACAACAGGCAGATCAACATCGCAGCGAGAGAAGTTTTGATGTAGGAGATTTGGTATTTTTACGACTACAACCATACAAAAAAATGTCCCTCAAGCAAGCAAAGAAGGATAATAAATTATCGCCAAAGTACTATGGTCCTTACAAGGTGTTGCAAAAGATTGGTACTATGGCATACAAATTGGAGCTTCCCGCTTCTTCGCGAGTACATCCAGTTTTCCATGTTTCATGCTTAAAGAAGGTTATAGGTGAAAATCTTCCAGTTCAAACAATATTGCCAGAACTTGATGAGGAAGGAAAAATCATATTGGAACCTGAAGCGGTCATGGAAACAAGAACTTGACAACTTCGGAATCGATCAATTTCAGAGTATCTCATCAAGTGGAAGAACTTACCCACTGAAGATTATACATGGGAGGATGAGAATTTTATACAGAAGCACCTAGAGCTACTCAAGCATTGAGGACGACACTTTTTTGAAGGAGAAGGGCATGTTAGGTCCCTATATTACTAGTATAGTCCCTTATTGTTGTTAGTGTAACCCCCTTATTGTTATTATTTTACCCTTGTAACCCCCATTTTGTTATTATTGTGCCCTTAAATCATTATTTCTAGGTCGGCTAGGATTACATTGTGGCCCACTAGGATTACATTATTGCCCCATGGACTCCTATATATAGAAAGGAAGTTTTGTAAATTGTATCATCCAAGAATTGTTCATTTATGTAATGTATTGGAGGTTTCCCCCTCGAAGTGGCTAATTTCTAAGGCGTTGATATCTCTTTTCTTCTCTTTTTGGAGCTGGTTACACAACACCACGTCAGCCTACCATGTCACCGCCACGTCATCATAAATTCCTATGATATGTGGGGTCGGGGTGATGTCATCTACGACATCATATTGCCACGTCACTACCAGGTCATTGCCACATCATTTCCATGCCACTGCTACGTCATCTTTACGTCACTGCCACATTATCTTTATATCACTGCCATGTCATCTTCCGTACTTCGTAGTTCGCAACTTATAATCGTTTAACTTAGTGGCTAACTCTATTTCGTGTGATTTGTGATATTGCGTTGTGTCACCACGTGTCCCTTCTCTACTTCGCATCGCAACTACTTTAACTTACCATGTGACACCTTAACACTTAACTCTTAAATGTTGTGATTATGCAACATCACTCTTGACGTGATTCGATCTCCACCGTCCATCTCTCGCCTTTAATTTTGTGATTTAATCCTGACCATCCATTTGTCTCCCTTGGAATTCTTCAAATAATTCTCTGCCTTAGTCGATTTTTCGTTTGTTTACATTGTCCCGCTCTGTGACTCCGGCTCTTGCTGCTCTCGCCTCTTCCTCTTAGCTCTCACTACTCTCGCCTCTCCCTCTCGTCTCTCACCTCTTCCTGCTTCTGCTATGTGCAGGATCTCTTATCCTCGTTGTGTCTAGAAAATCTGATTGCCTTCAGCTGTCTCTACCTCTTTGATGTCTCTACTGCATTCGCTACCTCTGCTGTCATTACGTCTTTGTTGTCACTATTTGCTTTAGGTTATACTTCTACAACTGCTCTTTTGCCTCACATTTCTGCCCATTGCTGCACATTGCTTGATCTACTCCTTTGCCTTATAACCACTACTTCTCTACTCCTTTGCAATCAATGATAATTATTTCGTAACTTCTTTATGATCCTTTGCCATCAGTGACAATATTTCCAGCAAAACGATGTCGGCTACAATAAGAAATAAAAAATGAATATACATGTTTCATTAGTTTTAATTAAAATCATTATAAAAAAACAATAATCCTACTTTAATTGTTCTCCACTTATTGTTGATATTACAACCTGTATGAAGAAGATGTGGTAAAAATATTTCACTCTCACTCTCAAGAAAAATTATTTTGATGTCTATGTGAAGTAACATAATTTTATGTCCATTTAAAGAGAGATAAAGTAATTAAAAGTTTAAAAAATATCATATTTTCACTTTAGAGTGTGTGGAAGATGTATAATTCTTATACTACAATACATACTCTTAAATAAAATATTTGAATATCCCTATTAACTAATTTATTTCAATATCGACTCCATATACAGAGAAAGTTGTGTGTGTGTGTGTGTGTGATAGAGAGAGAGAGAGAGAACCATAATAAATTATTTCAAAACTTAAATAGAAGAAGTAATTAAAAGTAAAAAAATCATTTTCTTCCTAAAAAAGAAATAAAAGGAAGATATGTAATTCATTCAATTTTTAATCTAAAATTAATATATGGTATTTAGAAAGTATTATTAATAATAAAACAATTATATATGGGTGATAAATAAACTATTTTAATATGTAGAGTTAAGTAATATTGAAGTTTATTTAAAAATATATTAATAATAAGAAAAACATTTTAATTTGAACAATGTGGTTCATAAATAAAATATTTCAATGACCATGTTAAGTAAAATATTTCAATTTCTAGTATGTATATATTATATATGGTTAAAAAAAACTATGTATATATTATATAAGACAATTTCAAAAAGGAATATATGGTTAAAAAAACTATGTATATGTTATATAAGACAATTGCAAAAATGAATCTTATGGTTAAAAAATTCAAAGTAATGTAATTAGTCTACATCTTGGTTTACAATTTTGTCTAAAATCCGATTAAAATTTGTTGGAATTTTATGTTTAGGAGATTTTGAAGGCGTTGAATCTATATATGCATTAAAAAATTCAATTTAAATAATTAAAAATGGTGTGTGTGTGTGTGTGTGTGCGTGTGTGTAACTAGTATAGATCCATCTTAACAACAGATCTATCAAGCGTCAAGAGGGATCAAATCTCTCAAGGTGCAAACCCTCTTTCAATATTTCCACTATAAAAGAGGTTTGCACCTTAATATATTTGATCCCTCTTGATGTTTGCGAGATCTGTGGTTGAGATGAATCTATATTAGACTCTATAACACATATTCACAATTTGTACATAATTTGACCCAAAACATCCAAAGGGTCAAAACTAGGATATTACACCAATGTGTTTATAAGTATCATGCACACTACTAAGATACATTTTTTTAAATAAAATATTTTAACCTACCTTGGTGTGTATATTAGTGCTACAGAGTGGTGTGTTCATATGTTTAGTATGAATTGTTAAACAATTTTTTGAATAATTATTTTGGGCAATGGTCTTTTATCTAGCCCTAAGGAGGTGCTCCTTCTATTAAGATTCACCAATGTAGTTGGATGCTTAAAGTGCATAGGGGTGGTTGTATGCTTATTACACACCATAAAGCAATTTTTTAAAATCTAGTTCAATTTTCCTTATATCAATCTACACTAATGTCTCTAACTACCTTTGGAAAACCATGGATTATACTCTACCTAAATTGTATGCTCTTTATTCAGCTTCTCTTCTCTTTTATAGAGATGTTTAAATAATTTTTAAAGTATAATAAAAAGGATCAACCTTCAGTAAATCAATCGTTAAGCATTATTTTTAATAACTAGCAATCACACCAGATGTTGCAAAGGAAACACCTTAAGGGCATAAAATAAAAAATGCTTCATTAAGGTTGTGGATTTGGAACCAACCGAAGAGAAGCTGCCTTTTGCACTGGAATTGGATCAACAAGCACTCTATATAATTATTAATTATTTAGATACCAAATTCAATAATATTAAAAATAACATTTATTATAAAAATATATTTAATACTACGGTTTAATAATTATTCAAATTTTCAATGAAAAAGTATATAAAAAAAATATTATAATTTAATAATTAATGAAAGTCTTAATAAAAAAAAAATTATTTAAAAAAAAAACCTGCTGATTAAAAAGAATCTATTTAAAAAAACAACAATAGAGCGAAGAAAAAACAAAATACACTCTCTCAGACATTTCAATACCATCAGAGCAAAAGTAAAAAATTATAGAATTATTTTCAAAGCTTGCAAGGAACTAGGATTTACAGATAAACGAGAAAAAAAAACTTGCACTACAGTTTAATAGGAGGAAATAACTGAATATTTTAGAGAAGTGTTACTAAAAAAAATGTGGATTTAAGAAGATCATGAGTAGATACCTTTTAAACGCACTTAATTGACAAAACGTTACAGAGGTTGAGTGTCACGTGGATTCAAGTGGCACAAAAATAGATACTGCAAAATAACACAGGTTAATGATCTCAAATTTCTTCAAATCTGGGCTTAAAGAGTTGCAATCTGGCTGTAAAGGCCATTGAAAGGTGTTATTGGAAAATTCCAATACAAGACAAACTTGAATGCAAGGTAAAAAAGGAGTAAGTTAGAACTTGGAAAGTGGAGCCAAAAGAATCTCTAGATGGGTTGGAAGAATAGTGTCATACCCAAAGGCTAGAATAACCCTGCATAAACCAAAATAAACTTGCACAAAAATTTATAAATTATAAGGTAGGGTTTTCACCACAGAGCAAGGGTTAACACAAAAGCCCTCTACTTTGCTTACACACTCGGAAAATACCAATATTCTTGCTCTTCCATTGACGAGGAAGCTCCCTTGGTCCACCTGAAGCACTCTTTGAGAAGAGCCTTGAAACATTCAAGGGTCCCGTGGGCCGTAACAAAGCTTAGAAGCTACTAGAATTTGGGTTGTGCCATTAGCGAGCTTGTTCAGAGTTTTACAGAGAGCAGTCATGAAATCAACGGTTCTGCCATTAGCAAGCTCGTTCAGAGTTTTACAAAGGGCATTCATGACATCAACATCGTAAAGCAAATCGGTCGGCGAGACCTGAGAACCATCAGATCCTGCAAATGTGCATCAAATTCAAGTCTAGTCTTTAAAATGATTAAAAAATGGCCTGGTTTTCCGTAGAATGAGCAATTTAGATAAGGGAAAAATTATAACTAACTAATAACTATTTTCAATCTAATGGTAGACAATTTTTCTATCGTCTAACATCAAAATCAATGGCCTACAAAGTTAAAAGTGGCATGGTAGGAGAGTTGTTTTCAAATAGGAATGCCTTAAGGCGTAAATATATTAAGGAATTAACCAACAATTATAATCACTAGAAAAATTTGCATCAAATGTCTATAATTTACTCTTTAACGGAAGTGTTACACACACACATGTATGGGACACGTTCACTCCATACTAGGCCTAATAATGCACCTAATGGTGCATGCACAAGTGTTAACCTATTTAGGATCTCCTCTAGAATTTTTTTTAGAGTCCATACATGTTTAGCTCCAAAAGTTTGAGTTATAAGGACTAACATGGTTTTACTTGGTAGTAAGGTGGTCTACATGGGTAAGCTTTCATATACCGTAACTTCCTCATGGAGATTTCATTTTAAAATGTTTTTAGTCAATTTGGAAGCTCTAGATGTGTAATATCTCTAAGGGTGTTGATTTATGTTGATCACAAACTAAACTATATAAATAGCTCTATTTTATCCAATTACTTGGAATCTTGGCCTTTGAACCATCAACTACTCAATGTTTTTTTCTATCCCATTTGCATACTTATCCAACTTCATCTTCTTGTCTCTTTTGGAGCTAAACATGTAATTTGATCCATTGTGAATTAGAGAGTGACTCGTCACTGAGGCAAGAGTATTTCTTCCTCCACTTGAAACATAATAAGAAACATAAATTTTCTAAGACTCTAATCAATATTTTGATTTCTACAACAAAGACCAATGTTAATGGTGTTGGATCTCTACAATCGTATTATGTAGGTTTTATCATCTTTCATACGTGACTTAGTATTAATGTTTACATTAGTAATAAACTACATCCTTATCCCATAGAAATGAGTTGCTTAAGATCACCATATACACATCCAACAGAGAAACTTCAATCTCCACCTCATCAATGTATTCTTTGGAGATGAAAAAATCTAACTCACATTTTTGTTCGACACATAAGATATTGTTCTTGTTTAGCCAGCCAAATGAATATATTCAAGACATAATATGATAGGGGAATATGCCTATTTACTACGATTTCAAAGATTAAATCTCTTTTATTTCCAATATCAAATATGGATATTATTATTTAATAATCTGATTATTAAATTTTCGATGAAAAGATATGCTATTAACACCATATTGATTAAGGTCCTTATGATCTTTTGCCTAGCATTTGTATTGATGTGATTAAATAGATCATTTCTCTTTATTTCAATTAATTTACCTTTATAAAAGGCACCCTTTGGAGTGTAGATGTCTAACACTTTCTAACTCTTTCTAAATTGTAAGGATAAGGTTAACATTAAACTTGCTAACTAACTTTGACTTGTAATCCATCACCATAGGCCAAATGGTAAAATGATTCAATTCCTCACTTCACTTTAGTGATAAGAGGAATGGTCCGACCCTCTCAACCCACGCATGAAATATGGCTACTCTTGATTTTTTGTGTCCCCTAAACTATTGAAATAAAGTAAGTAAAGTAAAAACCGAAGGTCTGCATTAAGCTTTCCCACCGAGTAAATTGCAACACAATTATTTGTAGAGGATGAATCGTCCACGTATGCTACTTACACTTCACGATATGTATGAAATGCATGCGGCTCTCGTTGCAAGGGACAGTCGTGATTGACGTGGACGGCCTAGTGGCTTTAATCGAAATTCCCCCTTGTGAGTTCGGTGAGTGGTCCACGTCAACAGAAGAAATCCAGAGATCCTCTCATTCTATGTTACTAAACGTATTCTCCTTTGATAGCCAAAAGATTGGGAGTGTCCTTGGCATTACTTGTTGCTTGCATGATTAGCTTCATGGGTCTATGTTTGAGAACCATAGACCCTTAAGGGTGATAAGGTCTGACTCACGCCTTATGCTCATCCGAAATTCATGTGATAAAGTGGTGGTGGAGGAACAAGGAGGGGAGATGGTTATTTGGTGTTGATAAGGAGGGGAGATGGTTATTTGGTGTTGATAAGGATGTGAGTGAGGCAATGGCACAATGTGGGAGTGGTTATCAATTTCATATATGTGGCTTCAGAAAGGCTTTATAAGGTCAATGTGCTCCTAGGAAGTGATGTGATGTTGAATTTGGCAACACATACATTCGATTCCAAATAAATGTTTGGGTCAGCGATGTGACCACTCAGATATGTATGTTAGTGAGTTTACAACTAGCTGCTCACCAACCTCTATTGGTATTAAGGGTATGGATAAAATATATAAAGTTAAAACATTGTAATCTAAGTTGGGTTTTGAAAGGGATTTGATGTTAAATTTGTTAAGATAAGTAAGGATTTGTTAAGATAGGTAAGGATAGTTGTAAAGTAATTTAGTTTTTGTATATTTTTTTTAGTTGTAGTGTAATTTGGTAGAATTTGAGTGGGTTTAATAGTTAAAAATATGAGTCTTTTTTAGTAAGAGGTTGTAGGTTCAAATTAAGAAAGGGAAAATGTACCCCATAGACTTTAACAGTCAAATGATTATCTGAAGGGGATCCGTTATCCCATAAAAAAAGAGGCCTCCTAAATCAATTTGGTTTATGGCTTAGCTATAACCATGAAATTATATAAAAATTATAATACTAATTATTATTATTAGGAGATAATGTCAACGTGTCTTTTAACCAAGTTGTTTATCCACTTAAATTTGTGAAAAGAAACATGTATGCTTCTCACATCTATAATGGCTTGTGAAAAAGCTAAATACAATCTTCATGACTAGATAGGAACACAAGTGCCTTATTTCAAAGAGCCAAGACGAAATATGCTCTTATAGGGTTATTGTGTATTTGTTGTTGATTATTAACTTTGAAAGTGAGCTTACCTAATTGTTTGAACAGGGAGAACAATGTGGGTTGGTGTACACCTAGCAACACACTGCTCCCATGCAACACATAAGTTAAGGGGAGTAGGGCACGATTGATGGAAGCTAGCATGGAAAATTTTAGGGGCTAATATTCGCAGGTGGGCTAATTTTCCATGATTTTTCCAAAAAAAATATTCACCAATTTCCATTTTTTTATAAAAATGAATCGCCCAAATTTTACAATATAAAATTATTTTACATTAAAAATCGCCAACATTATATGGAGAGTATATAGAATATTATTATAAATTTGAATACTTTTACAAATACATCAATAAACATTTTATAGTTTGCATATTAGGGACTAGTGATATTCGCCAATTTTTTAAACTTAAAGATAATTTTCCATCCTTAAAATTTTCCCTGGAAGCCAGTCACTTTAGTATCACTTTCCATATGTTAAATAGGTGGTTATGAAATGTAAGAATCATTGGCCTTACAACAACATATGACCATTTTTTCGACATGCATCATCGATAAGAACACCATCGCTTCATGCAACCAATGAGTACTCAATTGATTGTCAATATAGTTATAGTCCACTATTCACTTTAATCGCTAACTTAGGCTCATATCCTATCTTTCTTGTTAACCTAGATAAGATGAGATATTTCCAATTACCTAGCAACAAGTATCATTGTAGCTTGGTGTTTGTAGTGATGGTAATATTCTTTTCACTGTTAGTTGTCTCTTCCAATTTCGAAGGTCATTCTCTTCAACATTCTCTATGAGTAAGTTTGATCATTGCTTGCAATTCATGCATTCATGAGAAGTTTATTAGATCATGATAATTTACTACAAAGATGAGATTATATTCTTTTGAATCATTATATGAAGCTCCAAAAAAAAATTTCCTTGAAAAATTGCATTATAATATTGAAAATTGATAAGATTTATAAGATGAGTTTTAATATTAATGTTTTTGAAAATTTATTTTTCATTTCTCTTTCTACAATGAAATTCTCTTTGACTACATAATGAATCTCGATAAATCACAACTGCAATGTCTTATAACAACCACATGACATAGAACCTTCTATGATTTCGGAGATGAAGACTTGTACTGCTAACCCTCATGAATCTATCCTAAACCCTAAAAAATATCATGCAACAACATCAATTGTGAAAGCTGAATGAAATTTATGCTTTAACACAAGTTAGAGCTAAAAACGACTTTTGTGACACACATCAATTATTCCTATTTAAAAAATAAAAATAAAAAAATTACTCACTACTATAACATTATCTAATATTTAACATCATATTCACCATTACACCATTCACCCTTCAGAGATATAAACAATATTTTTTATCTATGAACAAAAGTTCCAAAAAAATATCATTACATCTTCTATATAAAATAAAATCCTAAAAACAAACCTTCTGTGTCAACTAAAATAACCCTAAACCCATTAAACTACGATTTAATACACTTTTTTTTAGTTAAACCGACCATAACGCAATAAAGATGCAGATGGACTAATACATGAAATATGAAAAAATCAATAAAACTGATAACTTTATATATAAATAATAAATAATAAGGAAAAAAAGCCCGACATATTATGATTTGTTTCTTAGAATTCATTTTCTTTATAATCGGTTTCTTATAATTCGTTTTATGTAATTTAACTTCAACTTCATTTTAAGATATTAATATTATTTTATTTAAATATTTTTATTTCTTATTAATATATTAAATTATATATAATTTTTTTTTCTAAGTAAACGTAATCTATTAACAGTGAAAATTATGTACAACAGGCCATAGCCATTTCCTTGCCCAGTGTAGTGGCATTTTGAACAAAAAACTAATGTTGAACACTGCCTTTCAAGAGGGAAACCAGTGCTGAGTGTTTTTCAAGAAAAATCCCACGCAGGGGAGACATGGAGTTCTGAGTTTTGATATCATGTCTAATAGAAACTGAAACATATACATCATAACAGACAGGAACAAGCCCTGAAGAAAGGGCTGAGACAAAGAACAAAAAACAGAGTAAGAGGGAGGTGCTACTCATCAGGAGCTTCTTCAACGACCCTGCACTAGAGTTCATCAGGTTCCCCGTCGTCCTTGTACATGTCTGCAGTTGAATGAATCACCTTCCCAATGACAGAAGGAACCTGCACCACGCTCGCTTGACCCTCTGTAGTCTGCGCCTCTCTCGTTTGTCCTCCAACATTCTTCATCTCGCTCGCTTGACTTCCAGTTTTCAGCTTTCCACATTCATGCTCAGCATCCCGGCTAGCGCTGAGAAGGTCATCTAATGAAGTGACCAAATTCCCTGGTGGAGAAGGATGGGCCTGCTCAGCATGTGCGTGACCAATGTCGTCTTTCATCACGTTCGGCATCGTACTAGGCTGACCAGCCACGCCTTTGCTAGGTTGTCCTGAGTGGCTTTTCCCACCACATCCTGCAAATTCATGATGTCAGTGAGCTTCATGCCAGCATTGTGCCCCGAAATCTAGGCACCCACATTGCTGCATTCCGCCCTGCCAGAGCAAGGAGTTATGTTCTGAGGAGTTTCCTGAAAGACGACCGTAATTGAGGCCGTCACTCTGGGATGATTAAGAGAGCTATTGAAAGAAAAATGCACAGTGTGGGGCTGAGTAGGAGGAATTGGAGGATTGGGGGCACGAAAGTTGCGTCCAGAGCGATGAAGACGACCCCTATGTGCACTAGAAAGGCTGTCGGAGTTGGTGGAAGACATTGAGGAGGTACTGGAGGAGGTGGTGGAGCGTCGAATCTAGCATCTGGTGGATCCTCTTCTACAACGCATCCTATGCCTGAGACGCAGCATATCCTCGGATGAGATAGAAATGTGGGGAGGCGAATGCAGGACTGAAGCTGGGGGCGTTTTAGTAGGAAAATTCACCGAGGCGAGCATGCAAGAGCCTGCAAGAGAGTAGTGGAGGCTGTCACCTAACTCCAAGCAGCAATTGAGACTGGTTCTCTTGCCAGTTACAGTGCGCGTGGAAGAACGCCTAGCCTCCGGAGTGCAGCATCGCTTAACAGGCTAAGGAGTTCTGCTAGAGCCATGACCGCACGCCATTCTATCCTCCCAATATATCGTGCAACAGTAAGTCCTTCGCATTAAACCTTCATAAATTTGAGTTGAAGACATGGCCAGGTTGCAGCGTGCAAAAAGGTCTCGAGGATCGGAGGCGAAGTTGTTATGAGCGCCGGTAGTTAAATGCATTAAACTCTGAAAATTCCAATTGATGAACCAAATGACAGCTTCGAGGCAGGTTGGCATATGACGACCCATTATGCCCCTCGACCATCCCATCACCTTAATTCGTTGCATCGTCACCCACATCCGGGGATTAAATTATATATAATTAAAAGTAATTCAATTTCGAATTTATTTATAAATTATTTTAATTGGTTTAAATACTATATTTATTAATTTAATTTTATTAATATTAATTTTTTTATAATTTTTTTAATATAATATTAATATATATTCAATCACGGTATACATAAAACTCGAAAAATCAAATTTTAATTATATTATTTATGTTTCAATTATATATATATATATATATATATATATATATATATATATAATAATAATAATAATAATAATAATAACTTATATACTTTAGATAAAAATGTCTTTCAGATTAATCACATTATTAAGATTTGGTTTCTTTAAGATTAATCACATTATTAGGATTTGGTCTCTTTCAAATTAATCACATTATTAGGATTAATCCAAAAGACATTTTTATCTATATTATGAATCACAAAAATCTTAAATCGAACTTATATATTGTTGATTGATATTATCTTATATTGTTGAGAAGAAATAATAAATATTGTTTCACCTAGATTCAATTCCTAAAAATGACATGATAAATATTGATCTATTTGTAAAATAAAAAAAAAGTTATGAATATTATGAAAACAATTATAGAACACGTTATTATTATTATTATTATTATTATCTAATTTTAAGGTCTCTGTTAAGCCACACACCAAATTGTTGTATGAGACCTTCTTGTTTACAAAACAAGATACCCATATCCATATTATGAAATAGACATACCAGTTCAAATACACCACAATGTTTTTACTACTCTAAAAAAATTATGCATTTTTACTACTCTAAACTTTTGCATAAAATCTAATTGCATACTTGATACATAGACTAGCAATTGCACCATATGTTGCAAAAGAAATGTCGTAATGCAATAGAATAGGAAAGAGTAGCCTATAATAAATAAGAAGGCAATAGCATAGGAAAGAGTAGCCTAGAAGAAACAAGATGTTGCAGAGAACAAACCATCGTGAAGGAATGAAAGGAAAATTTTTCTTCCATGGAAGCAAGTAGTGGAGGTTTCAAAGATATTGATGATAAGAGTTATCAACCAAAAAATTTTGTTATAGATTTTGAAATAGGCAATTGGGGGTGAAAACATATATGTAAACCAACATAATATGTTCACATATATACAAATTTTGTTATAGATATTGAAATAGGAAATTGGGGATGAAAATCCTTTGGTGATTAAAATCCAACACGTAACTCAAATAATATTTTTTAAATACATTCAAGTAAAATCTATCTAGCATAGATGTCAATAAAGATAATTTTTATTAACAAAAATATATTTTACTTCAAGTTCATCTACATATCTAAGCGGCAATTGCATACTTATCAGAAATCGCATATGAAGAACAATAGTCTTGGTATACAAGAAAGTGAATATCATTTTCATATGGAGACATTTTTGGAAGGAGATATTTTTCTTTATGTTATGGTTTATTTTATTAACTCCAAACTTGGTTTATTCTTTCTCTATATACATAATAAAAACAATACAGACTAAATTCACAAATTTAAGTTATAGTTTTATATTTCGTAATTACAAATCTAGTTTCTTATTAAAATGTTTTACACATCCTATGTTATTCTAAATTGATCAAGAATATAAAATTATTAGGGTGGCGTTCTATGTGCACTAAAATTCCCATGAGGTCCATCAGAATGTATAGGGTTCATTGCAACCTTGGATATATTCTGTGAGTTGTGATTTTTTGCTTGTGGCTACAACTTAGTTTGATTTTCACCTAGTTATCATGATTCAAAACTTTGTTATCATCTTAGATCCTTATAGCATTATATATATTATGTGAGTTAATGTGATGTTTTGTTTGTCACAATGATGCAAAAATTAGTTATTATACCACAATATTGACTTTCTTGTTGTTTGTTTTGTTTATCTTATTAAAATATTTTACACATCCTAGGTTATTCTAAATTGATCAAGAGTATAGAATTATTAGGGTGGTGTTATAGTGCACTAAAATTCCCATGAGCTCCATCACAATGTATGGGGTTCATTGCAACTTTGGATATATTATGTGAGTTGTTGTGATTTTTTGCCTGTGGCTAAAACTTAGTTTTGGTTTTCACCTAGTTATGATGATTCAAAACTTTGTTATCATCTTAGATCCTTATAGCATTAAATATATAGTATGTGAGCTAATGTGATGTTTTGTTTGTCACAATGATTTAAAAATCAGTTATTATACCACAATATTGACTTTCTTGTTGTCTTTTTTGTTTATGAACCCCTTAAAAAATCCAAAGGAGCATTTGATTTTGCAGTGTGATCTCCACAGCATGGGTGGGGGTTTCAAAAATTGGAGAGTAAATTGAGTGGTTATTGTTAGAAATTGTTGTATAAGATGGGAAATTTGGATGGTTTGTAGATAATATGGATGTCATAACATATGTCTTTTTTGAATTTTTTAGTGTCTCTGGCCACCATGCATCTAATAGGATCCATTTCAATTAAGAACGTCAATACATCACTGTGCGAATGATAACTTGTGACATCCCTAGCCATTTTCTTTTATTATGGATCAATTTATAAACTAATAACTTGTGAAATCCCTAGCCATTTTCTTTGATTATGGATCAAGTTATAAACTAAAATATACTCTATCATTATAAGACTCTACATTATATATTGGATGGAGGGAAAGGTTATGATAAAAATTGTACAAAAAACCCCTTAATGTTGTCTCAACTTACTCTATTTTTAATCACATAGTGTCAATTTTGTAAAAATATAATCTACAATAAGGATTAAGTGGGTTTTTTCTTTTGTAAGTATTGTTTGGAATTGAATATATATATATATATATATATATATATGTGTGTGTGTGTGTGTGTGCTAAAATTATGTAGTGAGAAACATTGTTAAAATTTCATAATAAAAAGTTGAGTAAGTTTGACATCATATAATATGAAAAAATATAAAAGCTAAAATTAGGTAATTAAGGATATCTATATTGTTTTTTTTGAATGGAAGAAAAAGTATGTATGTAATTACAAACTATTACAATTAAGTAATTAAAGATAAATTTAGTGTTATTTAAGAAATGAGAACTATGAACATTCACCATTATTGCTCAAGATCAATCATGTCGTGTGAAATAATTTGGAAATTTAAAAAGATCACATATTTTAAAATTTTTCATTATTACCTTAATTTTTTATATATTAAGAAATACTACTCATGAATTATAAAACAATTGTAACATAAATAATATATAACAAAAAAACCATGTATTTTTTTAATAATAAAATAGTTGTAATAAAAATAATATAGAACAAGAAATATTTGGATGTATGAAATTTAGATACATTTTATTAAGTGAAATTTTAAAAGAATAATGGTTATAAACATTAAAAAACAATTTTATTAAATAATTAGTTTAGATCTATATTATTGATGAGAGGGATCAATGAGGTTTTTGTATCAAGATATTTGATCCCTCTTGGCTTTTAGTAGATCTAGTGTTAGGCCATCTTAATTTTCCCCTTTAGATAAATCACATTCCACATGAATACCATGAGTCAATACCATGGGTTGTTTTTATAGTTTAGTAAATAATTTTATTAAATAATTAGTTTAGATCTATATTATTGATGAGAGGGATCAATGAGGTTTGCATATCAAGACATTTGATCTCTCTTGGCTCTTGGTAGATGGAGAGTTAGGCCATCTTAATTTCCCCCTTTACATAAACCACATTCCACATGCATACCATGAGTCAATACCATGGGTTGCTTTTATAGTTTAGTATTTATTTATTTTTTTGACCTGGTTAAAATGCTCATTACAATATGTCAATATTTTTATTTAATTTACTTTTATTTTTACTTTTTTGTAATTTGACAGAGTCACCAAAACCTAAATTCAATCACTTATTAAAAAAAAAACTAACACTATAAAAAAACATATATAAAAATTTAACTTGTGAATCTAATGGCCTAAAACATTTCAATTGTCTAACACTTGATCCAATGGCTCAGAGATTGACACAATGACACCTAGAAGAGTTGTTTTCAAATAAGAACGTCTTATGACGTAATAAAATTGTGTGGTATATAACAACATGTCCATAAGTGAGAAGGATAAGAACTATGGAAATTGAATTGAAATAATTGAATAGCATTTCCTTCCTTTTGACGGATGATAAGGATAGGAAATATGGAAATTGAGTTGAAATAGGAACCATGGAAATTGAGTTGAAATAGGAACCATGGAAATTGAAATAAGTGAGCAGCATTTCGTTTTTATCCTCGCATTCTCTTTCGAATGGGATGGACCCGCGCGCATGGAATAGGGTCACTCTCCACCCTTTATACCCAAGGTTCGCATTAGCCTTTTCCACGTCGGAGAATAAGAATTCAACACGCAATTATTCATTCTCTCCATGAATATGATATGGCAATGGCCAATCATCCACGTATGTCAATTGGACTTCACGATTTGCTATCAAATGCATGTGAATGACGTCATTCGGAGGCGCCGATGGTGATTGACGTGGACGGTCCAACGGTGTGGATGAAGAGTCGTCCATGCAAGTTGCAACCTCGTAGGGATGGTCCACGTCAACACCAAGAAAGCCGGGAGTCTTTTGGATTCTTTGTGACAAGAAAATGAGGAATTGTGTGTTTTGGATTGGGGCGTATCAAAGGGATTTGGCGGCCGCGGCGATTCCTTTCATACCCTAAATATTGAAGTATTCGTAGGAGGATTTGAACTTCGAAACTTCTTTATATATAGCATTTTATTTATTTTCATAATTATAGTTTGAATTTATCTAAAAAATAAATTTATATTTTTTTAATTATTAAAATTATTAAAATTTAGATAATTTTATAATATTTTTATAATTGAATATATAAAATTTTAAATATAAGATATTTTGAAAAAAAAATTATTATTAATTCAAATATTAAAATATTTATTTATTTTTTTACAATATAATACATTGAATCTATTTATTATTTTTAATATTTTTATTTTCATAATTATAGTTTGAGTTTATCTCAAAATTAAATTTATATTTTTTTAATTATTAAAATTTAGATAATTTTGTAATAATTTTATAATTTAATATATAAAATTTTAAATATAGGATATTTTGAAACTTTTTTTACTATTAATTCAAATATTTATTTATTTTTTTACAATATAAAACATTGAATCTATTTATTATTTTTAATATTTTTATTTTCATAATTATAGTTTGAGTTTATCTCAAAATTAAATTTATATTTTTTTAACTATTAAAATTTAGATAATTTTACCCCGATGCGGGTGATGGTTGTTGACAATGTAATGCGGGCCGGCGCGTGCCAAACCCATATGGACGCCGGCCATCTGCATTCAATACACTCTGGTTGTATTAACTCCATGGCACACCACCCTACTTGGCATTCAAGCCGGTGGGGATGCCAAGGACTCCCGCATTATTCTTTGCCGTCCTCCACCTGCAGGAGATTAACCGCCTTCTCGATGCTTCGAAGCTGCATTTCGCCTTACCTCTGGGTTGTAACAATGCTTATCTCCATTGCGCCTCTCGGCTCTGGCTGTTCTCAGGAAGCCACGATAGCCAGCACACAGACTGCCTTGGGAAGAAGATGTAGCATCCACTGCTGCGTGGAATTCACACCGGGCTCCCATTTCTCTCAGAGCTCTTTCTGTCTTCTTGCAGGTCCGCCTCTGAACTTCACGCCCAACACGCCTCTGCAAAATTCGCAGCGCTTCTCTCAGCCACTGCTGCATTCTCCTCGTTTGATCATGCCTAGGCTCAGGCACCGGCTCAGATGCCGCAGAGGCAGCACCCGAGCTCGGTCTGCCTCTAGGCGCCGGTCTCCTTCCATCTCGGGCTCTCCGGTTTCTATTTCTCCCCAGCGCGCTTCCCTTCGTGCCTCGAACAGGCGTCGCACCATGCCGCCCCATCGCCCTCCCTCTCCTCCGCCTGGTCCCCCTCTTCACCCTTCGCCCACTGAACCCCGCGCTGCTGTAGCTGCCCACCTTGCTAATCCTGAGACGGCCCTGTTTCACTTTCCTTGCCTCACCTCTCAGCCCATGGTGGTCGCCACAATTTCAGTAAAGTTCAAGGAGCTTCCTCAGTTCGGCTCTTCTTCAATTTCTCCGGGTCCTCAGCTCCGCCCTCCTGAAGCTGACAGTGTTCTCCGCTCAGTTATGCAGATAGGCTCAAGCGAGGCAGAGGGAGACAAGCAGGGCGGCAGTAGCTCTGGTCGCCCAAGCATCCACATGGCGCAGAATGACGGAGCTGCAACAGCAAATCACGCCCAGGACGATGAGGATTATGAATTTGGATGCCGTATCGAAGAAGAATCCCCCTCCGACGATTATGGTATTTAGAATTCTCAGTTTTTTTGTCTTTTTCATGCCAAAGTCTTGGTCCAGATGGAATATTCAGAATCTCTGGCCAGCGGGCCTATATATTCACTGTTATTGTCATAGGTCTCAGTTAACTGATGGTCCAAAATGTTACACTTATAGTATTTTTTGTACAATGCTGGTTTCCTCCTGTGAGGCAGCAAACAAACTCCTAGCACGCTGGTTTCCCACTGTGGGCAGCGCCTATTTTGTTACTTTGCTGAAACTCATCCGGCCTGAGAAGGCTCACCTCTGTATGTACTATATCTTCTTACAGTAATAGAACTTAGTCTTATTTAGAAAAAAAAAAATTTCAATTGTCTAACACTTGATCCAATGGCTCAGAGATTGACACAATGACGCCCAGGAGAGTTATTTTCAAATAAGAACGTCTTATGACGTAATAAAATTGTGTGGTATATAACAACATGTCCATAAGTGAGAAGGATAAGAACTATGGAAATTGAATTGAAATAATTGAATAGCATTTCCTTCCTTTTGATGGATGATAAGGATAGGAAATATGGAAATTGAGTTGAAATAGGAACCATGGAAATTGAATTGAAATAAGTGAGCAGCATTTCGTTTTTATCCTCGCATTCTCTTTCGAATGGGATGGACCCGCGCGCATGGAATAGGGTCACTCTCCACCCTTTATACCCAAGGTTCGCATTAGCCTTTTCCACGTCGGAGAATAAGAATTCAACACGCAATTATTCATTCTCTCCATGAATATGATATGGCAATGGCCAATCATCCACGTATGTCAATTGGACTTCACGATTTGCTATCAAATGCATGTGAATGACGTCATTCGGAGGCGCCGATGGTGATTGACGTGGACGGTCCAACGGTGTGGATGAAGAGTCGTCCATGCAAGTTGCAACCTCGTAGGGATGGTCCACGTCAACACCAAGAAAGCCGGGAGTCTTTTGGATTCTTTGTGACAAGAAAATGAGGAATTGTGTGTTTTGGATTGGGGCGTATCAAAGGGATTTGGCGGCCGCGGCGATTCCTTTCATACCCTAAATATTGAAGTATTCGTAGGAGGATTTGAACTTCGAAACTTCTTTATATATAACATTTTATTTTTTTTCATAATTATAGTTTGAATTATTTTGAAAAAAAAATTATTATTAATTCAAATATTAAAATATTTATTTATTTTTTTACAATATAATACATTGAATCTATTTATTATTTTTAATATTTTTATTTTCATAATTATAGTTTGAGTTTATCTCAAAATTAAATTTATATTTTTTTAATTATTAAAATTTAGATAATTTTGTAATAATTTTATAATTTAATATATAAAATTTTAAATATAAGATATTTTGAAAAATTTTTTACTATTAATTCAAATATTTATTTATTTTTTTACAATATAATACATTGAATCTATTTATTATTTTTAATACTTTTAGTTTCATAATTATAGTTTGAGTTTATCTCAAAATTAAATTTATATTTTTTTAATTATTAAAATTTAGATAATTTTGTAATAATTTTATAATTTAATATATAAAATTTTAAATATAGGATATTTTGAAACTTTTTTTACTATTAATTCAAATATTTATTTATTTTTTTACAATATAAAACATTGAATCTATTTATTATTTTTAATATTTTTATTTTCATAATTATAGTTTGAGTTTATCTCAAAATTAAATTTATATTTTTTTAATTATTAAAATTTAGATAATTTTGTAATAATTTTATAATTTAATATATAAAATTTTAAATATAAGATATTTTGAAATTTTTTTTACTATTAATTCAAATATTCAAATATTTTTTTTTTTTTTTACAATATAATACATTTTTTTTTTGTAAGTAAGTTCGGATCATTATATTATAGTATGAACAGAGATTACATCATGGAGGCTCGAAGACTTATGGCTTTGACAATAAACAGGCCTGCTTCTTTTCGAGCTCACTAAGGACTGAGATTGACAGAACTGAAGACTCACCAGATTGTGACCATTGTAGTCCTTTATACAAAAATCCAAGGCTACCACTCAGGGTTGCCCTATGTTAGACAAAACTAGACCAAAACTTTGCTGACGGCCAAAATGGCCTTTTACAACCGAAAACTGACTGTAGACTATCATAAGAAAAGAAACAGAAAATGACCAGTTGACAGAAAACACATAAACCTCTGAACTGTTAAAGAGTAGGAGTGGAGGCTCCGGAGTGTCCCCCCTCGACTTGAGTAGCGCCCACACCGTCGGTTGCTAGAGCCCTGGGCTTGAACCGTCTGATTACAGTGGCCTGCGAGTCGTCCGAGGGAAGCTCGATGGATACATGGAGTATATGGCAGAGGTAAATTTTGAAACGCCGGACGAAATTTTCCAGGGCCTTACCATGCTGGCATAATTCCTCGGCCAGCGAATTGAATGCCACTTCCAATTTGTCTAGGCGGGTGGTGTTCCGAGCAGAAGCTATGGAGGTGGCCGTAAACGTCTCCTTTACTGTTGCCCCCTGCATGGCTATCGCCTTAGCCAGCATCGTTTTCATCTGCCACGCTACGACTTGAGTTTGAAGAAATTGTGTTTGGTGCATGGAGGGAGTTCCTGGATCCACAAGCCAGTCGACTTCCTCGCTAATTATAGTATCCTCCGTCTTTGTTCAAGCCAATTCCACTTCCTCCTCCAGAACCTCAATAGTTTGCTTGCCGCGTTTAGAAACCGAAGCCTCATAGCAGTCCTTGGCCCTTTTGAGGGCCTGAGAGGCTTTAATGCTTCGCAGATTCATATCAGCCATGGCGTTTGGGTCTGTGCTATCAACGATATCCCTCAGAGAGTTAACTTCCAAGTCAGACGAAAAGCCCACAGGTCGATTACTCACAGTTAGAATGAGAATGCAAGGTCAAATAGAGGAATTAATAGAGAGGTTGCAGTCCTGTGGAAGCGTGCTGCGGAGAGGCCATTTAAGGCCATCATGCCCGGCAAGTTGCCAAATAGTACTTCCACCACAGTCGGGTAAATGCTCTGGGATATCCGTTCTTCGATCCAACCCCTCGCACGCTAGCATCCTTCGCTTGATACGTTGGGTAGAGCTTTTTCCTTTGTCATAAATCCCTCTCATTAAGGATGTCTGATTCCAAAGATGTCTCGTTAACCGATTCTGCGTGTGCCGTCTGATGTGCGCAATCACCATTTCGTTAATCCTGATCCTCTGATGATGGATGACCTATTGTCCGTCCCACGGAATCACCCGCATTAACGTCTTGCCTTGATATGGTTTGGCATTGATCCCGAAGATGTGCATCCGTGAGATCATGCCAACACGTGTCCCATGCATGTGTCGGGTTATCAACAGCATAGTTTGCAAGATGGTCCGCAAGCGAATTAGCTTTTCTTCACACAGTTTGCAGAATTATCCCGCTAAGATATGTCAAATGCTGTGTGATAGTCTCTGTGACCGCTGCTAATCTCTAGTGTTTGATTGCCTTGCTAGGCTTTTTTCCGTGCTGGATCTTCTTAATTGTGGAGATGGCCAATTGCAAATCTCCTTCCACTATGACCATTCTTTTGCCGAGCCGAACTAAGAGTCGCAGACCCTGTTCCAAAGCTGTGAATTCAGCGTTGTTGTTGGTGGTTTCGCCCATGTTTCTGCTTAAGATGTGGATTATGTTACCCATGTCATCTCGAAGAACGCCCCCTACCCCGGCTGGGCCTGGATTTCCCCTTGCTGCACCATCGAAGTTCAACTTGCAATATCCCTGTGGTGGACATTGCCAAGTAATAGGAGGAGGGGCTGGTCGGAGGGCGGTTTGCTTGAGAAGATGTTCTGCTGCATCGATGAGTCTGAAGATGCCGAGTATTCTGCGGTCGTTAGGAGAAACTGTTTCAGCCTTTTCTTCGTTGCACCAGGTACGGGTTGTTTCAGTGAGCCCCTGCATAATGACCAGTTTTAATTCATCTAGTTGCCGGATTCTGTTCTTTTGAAAAATTCGATTATTTCTTTCTTTCCATACATTCCAAATCAGGAATCCTGGACTGTTCCTCCAGAGAGTATTTACCATAGTGCTGTTAGAGTATTGTGAGCGCCAATTGGTAATGGTGTCTTGGATTGAATTGCGTTGTTTGTCCGACTGGCGAAAAATTTCTTGAAGCCATTCCCAAAGATTGTTAGTCCGGTCACATCTATTGAAGATATGGTTGGTGGTTTCCTCCTGTTGCTCACATAATGGGCAATGGGAGGGCCCTGTGAACCCTCTTTTTGTGAGATTTTCCCACATTAGGACCTTCCTGTTTTGAATGAGCCATAAGAATATTTTGATTTTGGGCCATAGACTACCGGTCCAGACATTTTCATACCAGTCCACCTTGTCCTGCTCCTCTCTGTTGTCCAAATAATGCCGAGCTTCCTTTAGGTTGAAAGAGCCTCCGGAAAGCTTGCCCCAGCGGAGTATGTCCGGCCCATGTCGTTCCCTGATAACTCTTTTACTAAGGGTGGCATTGAGGATGTTAGCCAAATTCTGCAGAAGTTCATCAGAAGGAGGGGGAGTTGGACTCCACCTTCTCCATTGCTGTGGTTCTCTGCTCTGAGCCCAGTAATGATGAACTTTTATTTTCCCTTTTTCCTGAAACCATTGCTGCAACGGTTGAAGATTGGGGGCTTCCAGTTTCGGGAGCTGCTGCCAAGCGTCCTCCCAGAAGAGAGCCCATTGCCCATTTCTTATCTCCCAAAAGCAGTGATCTTGAATTATATGCCGACTGGCTCGAGCCATGTTCCAGATGGGGGACCCTGCCAGAACTTCTGTTATTCTGACCAGCTCCTTATGGTGCCAATGTGCCGCATATTTAGCTTTCCACAATTTCACCCATGGAGTGTGTGGTTCTGTTAACCATCTCCACCAAAGCTTGGCACCATTGGCCTTGTTGGTCGTTTCAGGATCCTGCAGCCCTATTCCTCCAAGGGTCTTGGGCCTACATAGCTTATCCCATGCCGCAAGCGCCCATTTTTGCTTATCAGAGTTACCCGACCAGAGAAAATTTCTTTGGATAGTTCTGATTTTCTGAAGGACCCCCTTGGGGGCTGGAAGAATCGATAGCATGTAGTTTGGAATGGCTTGTAGAACTGCTTTGGTCATTACCATACGGCCTGCCAAATTGAGGACACGATTGGTCCAGTGGTTGCATTTGTCTGCGAGCTTGGTAATTAGCTTCTCCCAATGAGATTTATGCCACGACTTGTCTGTAAGGGGGATCCCCAGATACTTGGAAGGAAGAGTGCTTCGCCTGAAGCCAAGGACCTCGGTTAAATGCCTTTGAACCACCATATGAGTGTTGAAAAAGAAAACTGAGGACTTCTCAAAGTTGAAATCCATTCCAGAAGCCTGACTGAACAAGGTTAGTATGTTCTTAAAACCTTTTGCTTCTTTTACAGTAGGCATGCCATGTAGCATGGTGTCATCCACAAACTGTTGGTGCGTGGTGGCCGGAAAATTATTTAAAGGTTGTAGGCCCCTTATCTCATTGTTCTCCTTCGCTGATTTAATGAGCCGGCTGAAACCTTCCATAAGGATGACAAACAGGAAGGGGGATAGAGGATCCCCCTGCCTTATGCCTCTTGATGGGTAGAAGGGTTGAGTAGGGGCTCCATTTATTAGAATCGAATGGTTAGGAGATTTGATAAGAGCTAGGATCCAAGTTATCCATCTGGTGCTGAAGCCAAAAGCCCTTAGGACAGCCTCTAGATAGTCCCAACTTACTTTGTCATAGGCCTTTGAGAGGTCTAATTGAATTATCATGCCTGCCTTTCTGAGTGTCTACAGCGTGTGAATCATTTCGTGGGCTAACAGAATATTATCCATGATCTGTCGCCCCTCCACATAACCGGACTGTTCCTCTGAAATGATTTGAGGTAGAATAGGTTTTAACCTGTTAGCTATGACTTTCGAAATGATCTTGTAGACGACATTGCAGAGTGCAATGGGCCTGAATTTGGCGGGAGTGCAAGCATCCATCTCCTTGGGGATTAACGCAATAAAAGTAGAGTTCAGTGATTTCAAAATGGTGGAAGAAGTTCTTGAATCTTCCACCACTCCCCATAAGTCTTCTTTCACCACTTACCAGCAGGCCTTGAAGAAGTCCATCGTGAAGCCATCCGGCCCTGGCACCTTTCCATTGGCCATTTCTCTGACTGCTAACTCCACCTCCTGAAGTGAAATCAGTTGTTCCAGGGCATTTTTTTGTTCTTCTGAAATGAGGTGGGGTATGGTTGAAGTTACCTTGGCAATGGCCTCCCGTCGATCGCAGTCTGGTTCCATAGCAATGAAATGGAAATGACTGCAGAGTTGATTGGCTATGTCCTGATGCGAGCTAAAAACCTCTCCATGCTCTCCTTGAATTTTCGTGATTCTATTACTACATCGATAATCAATTGCAGACCTATGGAAAAACTTAGTGTTCCTCTCGCCCTCCTTCAGCCATTGATTGCGCGACTTTTGCTTCCACAGAATTTCTTCCTGTTCACATCGTTCGTTCCATTCTTTCATGAGCTTCTTTTCCATCTCAATGGATTCCTATGATGTGCCTCCTTGAATCCAGCTGCTGTGGATCTCTTCCAGTTGTTGCTCCAAATGGCGTTTGTTTGCAAAGATATTTCCAAAGACCTCTCGGTTCCAGGTTTTAAGCTGTGCCTTAATAAACTTGAGCCTAGCCTGTAAATTGAACATTTTTGTTCCTTCTACAGGCAGAGGTTTCTTCCACCATGTTTTGATGTTACTGATAAAGTCTTTGTGGGTTAGCCAGAATCTTTCAAAACGGAAGGGCCTGTTCTTGGGGGTGCCCGAGATTGAGACTTGCAAAGAGATGGGCCAGTGGTCTGATCCCCCGGAAGGGAGGATTTCAGAATTCATAATGTTCCCTTCAAGGAGAAGGCTTTCAGAGACTAGAAATCAATCCAATCTGGATGCTATTAGCCTGTCTCCTCCTTGTCTGTTTGTCCATGTGAACAAACCACTGCGAGGCCTGATGTCTACCAAATTAACTTCATGAATGAAGGTATTAAAGGCCCCGGCATCATTGCTTAAAACCCTGGTGCCCCCCTTCTTTTCCTCAAGCGAGGTTATCATGTTAAAGTCCCCACCATAAACAACCTGAGAAGTGTTGTGCCTGTGATGCAAGCTGGTTAAGTGACGGAGCAGCAAAATTTTATCCTCCAAGCGCTGAGGGCTGTAGATATTGGTAAATAAGAAGGATCCTTTTTCCCCGATAATCTGCATTTGCAGGGCCAGGAAGTTTTTTGAGGCTTCAGCGTTAATGAGATGGAAGTACTTCGGACTCCAGAGGATGGCTAAACCTCCACTCATGCCTGTTCCTTCCACAGCTAGATGCTCGAGATGTCTTCCCAAACGCTTAGTTAGCTCAGCTAATTTCTGATTTGTGCATTTGGTTTCCTGGAGGAAAATCATATCTGGTTTTTCTTATGTGATTTTCTTTTTCAGGAGCCTCTGTTTCCTGAGGCTTCCTAGTCCTCTTGCGTTCCATGAGAGGACTTTCATAGTTAATAGAGGTTTAGGAGAAGAAAGAGAAAGCCTCCAGGGCTTTCATCTTTCCCGAATTTATTAGCATTTGTCCCAATTCGAGGAGAGCGTCCTTGTCAGATCTTCTTCCTCGTTTCTTTTTATATTGGCTGCTGGCTTGCGTTTGGTGTAGGGCTTGTGATTTGATTCCCAAACCCTTGGTTGCTCCACGTCCTCGTTTTATTCCTTTTGATACTGCATCATGTCTGGTTAAGAACAGCTGGTTAACCTTGTTAATTTCCTCTTCTGGTATTTTGTCTAGCCCCTTTTGTTTCCACTGTTCCACTATTAAGTTAAGATCTATCCCCTCTTTTTCCAAAATCTCGCCTAATTCCAGGTCCTCCGTGCCTTGTTCACTAAGGACCATGTCCTCATCCTCTTCCTGGTTTTTGTCTTCTGGGTTTTCTGTGTTGGGATCAGCTGAATCTAGGGCTTCTTTGGTTTGATCATTTGTCTCTTTTGTTGACTATACTGCTTGAATTTGTTCTTCCTTGTCCTTCTGAGGTTCCTCGCCCAATATTCCAAAAGAATTTTCTATGCCAGTATTTAGATCCATAGTTTTGGGAGGATTTTTGCGGTTGGCTCTGTGTCTGCCTGTGGGTCGAGTGAAGCCATCCGAGGTCAGTGAGGGTTTCCCCTTGGGGTTTTCCTCCATTTTATTTTGAGGGAATTCTCTGACCAAATGCCCATGCTCATGGCATTTGCGGCATCTGAATGGTATCTGCTCATAGTCAATAGTTTGAAAGTATGTTTCATCTCTATAATCTAACCATAGTCCTTCATGTAGAGGTCCAGAGACATCCATTTCAACATAGATGCGAGCATAATTTGTGTACCTTTTTTGAAGAGTGGCTTCAGAAGCACGGACGAAGGTGCCTAAAGTGTTGCCAATTTGCTCCAGCGCGGCTGGCCTCCAGTAGTCTATTGGTAGAGAGAAAAGCCTGATCCAGACTGGCACTTGAGTGAAGGTCTCTTGTTCAGGCGCAAAGTTGGGTTTCCAGGGCCGCATATAGAGGCCTCCTTCAAAGATCCGGTCCTTATCGTCCAGATTGGTGAAAACGACAGTGAAAAAACCTTTGGCCCCCAGGTGAAGTTGTACTTCCCCTCGTGGTTTCCAGGCTTGCTTGATCCATTGACAGAGAGCTTTTTCACTGGGCCAAAACCCCATGAATTTGCAGATCAACGCATAAACAGACATATGATCCCTGTATTCTTGCAGATCTGGGTCAATGATGTTAACCCTTAGGCTGTCAAGAGCCTTTGGTTTAGATCGTCCTTGAAATTTTGTTTGGCCATTTTTTCCCCCAGAATCATCAGATCGACCCAGATCGGGGCCTGGGTGGGCATTGTTGTCTAGATCTGCTTCTTTTCTTGACAGATATGCTCCTGGCGAGGGTTGGTCCAGGCTTCTTTCGGCTTTTCTGGCTGAGCCGTCCCTTGTTTCGCCCGTGATGCCACTTGAGAGCTGTTCATCTTTGCCGGCCCGATTACGAGTTGTAGAGGAACCCAGAATCTGCAAACCCTCAACCTTCTTCTTACCTTTGTCTATGATGACTTGCTTGAAAGTGGGGGCTCCAGGGGCCCCCGGCCGTCCCATTTTTTGCGCCAGTTTGATACCCCTTTGCCGCAGATCTTGGAACAGATCTGGGCTTCTTGCCAGTGTTCTAGCTTTGGATCAGAGATCGTTCCTGATCCCTCTTCAGATCGCTATCTCTTCTGCACGAAACCCTCCGAAAACCCTTTCATCCCTCAAAGCTTCAGTAGCATTTACAATATAATACATTGAATCTATTTATTATTTTTAATATTTTTAGTTTCATAATTATAGTTTGAGTTTATCTCAAAATTAAATTTATATTTTTTTTAATTATTAAAATTTAGATAATTTTTATAATAATTTTATAATTTAATATATAAAATTTTAAATATAAGATATTTTGAAAAAAGAAACATTATTAATTCAAATATTAAAATATTTATTTATTTTTTTACAATATAACACATTGAATCTATTTATTATTTTTAATATTTTTATTTTCATAATTATAGTTTGAGTTTATCTCAAAATTAAATTTATATTTTTTTAGCTATTAAAATTTAGATAATTTTGTAATAAATTTTAAATATAAGATATTTTGAAAAAAAAAACCTATTAATTCAAATATTAAAATATTTATTTATTTTTTTACAATATAACACATTGAATCTATTTATTATTTTTAATATTTTTATTTTCATAATTATAGTTTGAGTTTATCCCAAAATTAAATTTATATTTTTTTAACTATTAAAATTTAGATAATTTTGTAATAATTTTATAATTTAATATATAAAATTTTAAATATAAGATATTTTGAAAAAAAAAAATATTATTAATTCAAATATTAAAATATTTATTTGTTTTTTTACAATATAACACATTGAATCTATTTATTATTTTTATTTTTATAATTATAGTTTGAGTTTATCTCAAAATTAAATTTATATTTTTTTAATTATTAAAATTTAGATAATTTTATAATTTAATACATATAATTCTAAATATAAGATATTTTGAAAAAAAAAATATTATTAATTTAAATATTAAAATATTTATTTATTTTAAAATAATATAAAATTATTAAAAAAATAATAAAAATAATAAATAGATTCAATGTGTTATATTGTAAAAAAATATTTATTAATAAAAATATAATTAATTTTTTCAAGAGAAAAAATCATAATATGCATATAACTTAAAATAAATTAAAATAATAATGATCCATATTTTGGGTGATTAGCAGGTCTAGAGTTAAAATTGATTTTTTTATACTAATTAAATAAATAATTATTCTCTTTATTTTATAAACACCACTTAATCAAACAAGTATGTTGTTTACACAGGATTTAGCGGATATGTAGGATTTTGCCATCCTTAAGAGATCTTATTCCCCTTGAAAGAAGTATATTTTTTTGGTCCAAAGAAAACTTTAAACTTCATTATGAATTTCAATATTATATTTGTACATTTCTTATAATTTGATATATAATCAATAAAGAAAACACTCTAAAGATTAAATTGAAAATGGTTTGCATCTCAAAATATTTAATCCTTATTTGGGTTTAATATATATATATATATATATATATATGAAATTTCATTTTTTAGTATGAATGGATACAATGCATTATAAAGCATTTGGATTGTGTATATTATACAATGTAATTTTGCAATTCTAACAAATCTTTACTGGATTTTAAACAAAAACTATCGAAAAATATTGCTAAAGAAAAGACCAAAATGTAAAATAGTGAGAGTACTTGAAATGTCTTAAAATGTTTTAACCATAAGAATGTTTTAATGACATTGTCTGTATTAAAATCATTTGATGTTATTACTATGTTTTTAAATGTATGTCAACATTACGTATTCTTGCATGGTGAAATATTTCATTTATGATCCATATTAAATATTTGTACTGTTACTAATAATTTTTGAATACCACATATCAATTTTATATAAAAAATTATATGAATTACACATCTCTTATTGGCCTAAAGGGCACATTAAGATGAGGGGGGTGCGAGGTGTGAATTAGTGTGAGATAAATTTAACCATTTCACAACTTTTCCTAATCAAACAATCATGTTGTAATGAATCATAACCAGAAGCATTACATCGTCAACCATAACAATGCATCATAAAACTACCATCATATCAATAACATGTTAAGAAGCCATCACATCACAAGAGAGACACGAACTTTTACGTGGAAATCCATATGGAAGAAAACCACAATCCTTCTTTATCTTCAACTCATTACATATATTTGCATACTTTGATCTGCTGGAGGGTGAATGGATGAAGATTGGTTACACTTTTGGGCGAAATGTGGCGATCAAATTTCAAGTTTTTCCTCTTTTATCGAATTGAGGTACTCAAATTTCATATAAGTAGTGTGAATTTTGGTTCGGAGTAAAAAGACAAATTTTGGAGAATTATGTTGTTGTCCTAATGATATTTTTTGAAATACTATTTAACTATATAATATGTCAATTTTCCATTAAATAAATGTTTGTCCTTGCAAATTTTTGCATATCTTAAGAGGTATGCATGTGTTCATGTAGCTTAACCTAGTATAATTTAAAAGAATATATATGTGAGCATGGTCTACATAGAGAGAGTTAAATTTTTCATATTAAAAATTTATATTTTTATGCAAAATTATAATTTTTATTATTTTTTGAAGTTGGCCAAGTAATATTTTGATTGCATTTTGCAGACACATGCATTGACATGAGATTTTTTTCAAGTATTTAAATAATTTGAGAAACTAAGAGTACCTTTTTAAAGAAGGCTCGTAAACAAAGATAGTGGAATAGGGTCACTCTCCACCCTTTATGACCAAGGTTCGCATTAGCCTTTTCCACGTCGGAGAATAAGAATTCAACACACAATTATTCATTCTCTCCATGAATATGATATGGCAATGGCCAATCATCCACGTATGTCAATTGGACTTCACGATTTGCTATCAAATGCATGTGAATGACGTCATTCGGAGGCGCCGATGGTGATTGACGTGGACGGTCCAACGGTGTGGATGAAGAGTCGTCCATGCAAGTTGCAACCTCGTAGGGATGGTCCACGTCAACACCAAGAAAGCCGGGAGTCTTTTGGATTCTTTGTGACAAGAAAATGAGGAATTGTGTGTTTTGGATTGGGGCGTATCAAAGGGATTTGGCGGCCGCGGCGATTCCTTTCATACCCTAAATATTGAAGTATTCGTAGGAGGATTTGAACTTCGAAACTTCTTTATATATAACATTTTATTTTTTTTCATAATTATAGTTTGAATTTATCTCAAAAATAAATATATATTTTTTTAATTATTAAAATTTAGATAATTTTATAATAATTTTATAATTGAATATATAAAATTTTAAATATAAGATATTTTGAAAAAAAAATTATTATTAATTCAAATATTAAAATATTTATTTATTTTTTTACAATAAGATACATTGAATCTATTTATTATTTTTAATATTTTTATTTTCATAATTATAGTTTGAATTTATCTCAAAATTAAATTTATATTTTTATAATTATTAAAATTTAGATAATTTTGTAATAATTTTATAATTTAATATATAAAATTTTAAATATAAGATATTTTGAAATTTTTCTTACTATTAATTCAAATATTAAAATATTTATTTATTTTTTTACAATATAATACATTGAATCTATTTATTATTTTTAATATTTTTATTTTCATAATTATAGTTTGAGTTTATCTCCAAATTAAATTTATATTTTTTTAATTATTAAAATTTAGATAATTTTATAATAATTTTATAATTTAATATATAAAATTTTAAATATAAGATATTTTGAAAAAAAAATATTATTAATTCAAATATTAAAACATTTATTTATTTTTTTACTATATAACACATTGAATCTATTTATTATTTTTAATATTTTTATTTCAAAATTAAATTTATATTTTTTTAATTATTAAAATTTAGATAATTTTGTAATAATTTTATAATTTAATATATAAAATTTTAAATATAAGATATTTTGAAAATTTTTTTACTATTAATTCAAATATTAAAATATTTATTTATTTTTTTACAATATAATACATTGAATCTATTTATTATTTTTAATATTTTTATTTTCATAATTATAGTTTGAGTTTATCTTAAAATTATATATATATATTTTTTTAATTATTAAAATTTACATCATTTTGTAATAATTTTATAATTTAATATATAAAATTTTAAATATAAGATATTTTGAAAAAAAAATATTATTAATTCAAATATTAAAATATTTATTTATTTTTTTACAATATAATATAATACATTGAATCTATTTATTATTTTTAATATTTTTATTTTCATAATTATAGTTTGAGTTTATCTCAAAATTAAATTTATATTTTTTTAATTATTAAAATTTAGATAATTTTGTAATAATTTTATAATTTAATATATAAAATTTTAAATCTAAGATATTTTGAAATTTTTCTTACTATTAATTCAAATATTAAAATATTTATTTATTTTTTTACAAATCTATTTATTATTTTTAATATTTTTTTTTCATAATTATAGTTTGAGTTTATCTCAAAATTAAATTTATATTTTTTTAATTATTAAAATTTAGATAATTTTATAATAATTTTATAATTTAATATATAAAATTTTAAATATAAGATATTTTGAAAAATAAATATTATTAATTCAAATATTCAAATATTTATTTATTTTTTTACTATATAACACATTGAATCTATTTATTATTTTTAATATTTTTATTTCAAAATTAAATTTATATTTTTTTAACTATTAAAATTTAGATAATTTTGTAATAATTTTATAATTTAATATATAAAATTTTAAATATAAGATATTTTGAAATTTTTTTTACTATTAATTCAAATATTAAAATATTTATTTATTTTTTTACAATATAATACATTGAATCTATTTATTATTTTTAATATTTTTATTTTCATAATTATAGTTTGAGTTTATCTTAAAATTATATATATATATTTTTTTTAATCATTAAAATTTACATAATTTTGTAATAATTTTATAATTTAATATATAAAATTTTAAATATAAGATATTTTGAAAAAAATATATTATTAATTCAAATATTAAAATATTTATTTATTTTTTTACAATATAATACATGGAATCTATTTATTATTTTTAGTATTTTTATTTTGATAATTATAGTTTGAGTTTATCTCAAAATTAAATTTATATTTTTTTAATTATTCAAATTTAGATAATTTTGTAATAATTTTATAATTTAATATATAAAATTTTAAATATAAGATATTTTGAAATTTTTCTTACTATTAATTCAAATATTAAAATATTTATTTATTTTTAATATAATACATTGAATCTATTATTTTTAATATTTTTATTTTCATAATTATAGTTTGAGTTTATCTCAAAATTAAATTTATATTTTTTAATTATTAAAATTTAGATAATTTTGTAATAATTTACATAATTTAATATATAAAAAATTTTAAATATAAGATATTTGAAAAAGAAACAATTATTAATTAAAATATTTATTTATTTTTTTACAATATAACACATTGAATCTATTTATTATTTTTAATATTTTTATTTTCATAATTATAGTTTGAGTTTATCTCAAAATTAAATTTATATTTTTTTAACTATTAAAATTTAGATAATTTTGTAATAAATTTTAAATATAAGATATTTTGAAATTTTTCTTACTATTAATTCAAATATTAAAATATTTATTTATTTTTTTACAATATAACACATTGAATCTATTTATTATTTTTAATATTTTTATTTTCATAATTATAGTTTGAGTTTATCGCAAAATTAAATTTATATTTTTTTAACTATTAAAATTTAGATAATTTTGTAATAATTTTATAATTTAATATATAAAATTTTAAATATAAGATATTTTGAAAAAAAAAATATTATTAATTCAAGTATTAAAATATTTATTTGTTTTTTTACAATATAACACATTGAATCTATTTATTATTTTTATTATTTTTATTTTTATAATTATAGTTTGAGTTTATCTCAAAATTAAATTTATATTTTTTTAATTATTAAAATTATTAAAATTTAAATAATTTTATAATTTAATACATATAATTCTAAATATAAGATATTTTGAAAAAAAATTATTATTAATTTAAATATTAAAATATTTATTTATTTTAAAATAATATAAAATTATTAAAATAATAATAAAAATAATAAATAGATTCAATGTGTTATATTGTAAAAAAATATTTATTAATAAAAATACAATTAATTTTTCCAAGAGAAAAAATCATAATATGCATATAACTTAAAATAAATTAAAATAATAATGATCCATATTTTGGGTGATTAGCAGGTCTAGAGTTAAAATTGATTTTTTTATACTAATTAAATAAATAATTTTTCTCTTTATTTTATAAACACCACTTAATCAAACAAGTATGTTGTTTACACAGGATTTAGCCGATATGTAGGATTTTGCCATCCTTAAGAGATCTTATTCCCCTTGAAAGAAGTATATTTTTTTGGTCCAAAGAAAACTTTAAACTTCATTATCAATTTCAATATTATATTTGTACATTTCTTATAATTTGATATATAATCAATAAAGAAAACACTCTAAAGATTAAATTGATAAATCAACATAGATCGATGTTAACTTAGAACTATAAAGCAGTAAGAAGGATCAAATTTCTTGATATGAAAACATCTCTTAAAGTGAAAAATTGAAAATGGTTTGCATCTCAAAATATTTAATCCTTATTTGGGTTATATATATATATATATATATATATATATATATATATATATATATATATATATATATATATATATATATACTTTCAATGTAAGTTTGCAATTATAACAAATATTTACTGGATTTTAAACAAAATCGATCGAAAAATATTGCTAAAGAAAAGACCAAAATGTAAAATAGTGAGAGTACTTGAAATGTCTTAAAATGTTTTAACCATAAGAATGTTTTAATGACATTGTTTGTATTAAAATCATTTGATGTTATTACTATGCTTTTAAATGTATGTCAACATTACGTATTCTTGCATGGTGAAATATTTCATTTATGATCCATATTAAATATTTGTATTGTTACTAATAATTTTTTAATACCACATATCAATTTTATATAAAATATTATATGAATTACATATCTCTTATTGGCCTAAAGGTCACATTAAGATGATGGGGGTGGGAGGTGTGAATTAGTGTGAGATAAATTTAACCATTTCACAAATTTTCCTAATCAAACAATCATGTTGTAATGAATCATAACCATAAGCATTATATCGTCAACCATAACAATGCATCATCAAACGACCATCATATCAATAACATGTTAAGAAGCCATCACATCACAAGAGAGACACGAACTTTTACGTGGAAATCCATATGGAAGAAAACCACAAATCCTTCTTTATCTTCAACTCATTGCATATATTTGCAGACTTTGATCTGCTGGAGGGTGAATGCATGAAGACGGGTTACACTTTTGGGCGAAATGTGGTGATGGAATTTCAAGTTTTCCCTCTTTTATCGAATTGAGGTACTCAAATTTTGATATAAGTAGTGTGAATTTTGGTTCGAAGTAAAAAGACAAATTATGGAGAATTATGTTGTTGTCCTAATGATATTTTTTGAAATACTATTTAACTATATAATATGTCAATTTTCCATTAAATGAAATATTTGTCCTTGCAAATTTGCACATATCTTAAGAGGTATGCATGTGTTCCTGTAGCTTAACTTAGTATAATTTAAAAGAATATATATGTGAGCATGGTCTACATAGAGAGAGTTAAATTTTTCATATTAAAAATTTATATTTTTATGCAAAATTATAATTTTTATTATTTTTCGAAGTTGGCCAAGTAATATTTTGATTGCATTTTGTAGACACATGCATTGACATGAGATTTTTTTCAACTGTTTAAATAATTTGAGAAACTAAGAGTACCTTTTTAAAGAAGGCTCGTAAACAAAGATAGTGGTATTTTTTGAATTTTTTTTCATTGTGTATATTTTATGATATTGATTTTTTATTTAACCTCTTTAAATTTGTTTAAAAAAATTCCAAGCATTATGTTTAAAAGAAATTAGATGGAAAATATCATATGAATTCGAAAATGTCAAACTGATATCACGTTGGATACACGATTCCTTAATGAACCCAACATGATCAACTTCGCCACCTAAGGAAAAAAATTTCCCTAAGTCCGCTAGGGTACAAAATGGTGTCGTAGGAATTTTTTGCAGAAGCGGTGCTGAAATTATGGATTTTAGGACTTTAGAAAATCGATCAAGCACTTAAAGCAGTTGATTGAGCGTTTAAATTTCAAATTCAAATAACTCAACCGAGGATTTTGTAAATCCTTGATCAAGCCATATACATGGTTAACAGGGGCTCGATCGAGTGCTATAGCTTGATCGAGCCTCTATAAAAAAAATTGAATGATCTAAAATTTAATATTTTACCACATTTTAAAATTTAAAATTTTATTATGATTTTTGTTATCATGTCATGTAGAAACCTTATTAAATTAATACGAAAATCAAAAAATATATTATTATTAAATTGTTTGGTCTGATTTTACAAAGGCCTTGGTTTGGGTTTAAAGACTTTTCTCGAAGATTTGGGTTTAAGGACATTTCTTGGAGGCATTCTGATTTTGCAAAGAATTGTTTTGGGTTTAAGGACTTTTCTTGGAAGACATTTCTTGGAGGCAGTCTGATTTTGCAAAGAATTGTTTTGGGTTTAAGGAATTTTCTTGGACATACATTCAAAGGAAATTTCTTGGAGGTATGTGATACATTTTTTTGGATGTTTTTTGTTCTTCATTTTTTTTGAAAGTATAGATTGGGCTTAATTTCGAATTCTTGGAGGCGGTCTGATTTTGCAAAGAATTGTTTTGGGTTTAAAGACTTTCCTTGGAGGACATTTCTTGGAGGTGGTCTGATTTTGCAAAGAATTGTTTTGGGTTTAAGGAATTTTCTTGGATGTAAATTCAAATGACGTTTCTTGGAGGTATGTAATGCATTTTTTTGGATATTTTTTGTGCTTCATTTTTTTTGAAAGTATGGATTTGGGATTAATTTCGAAAAGACATTTTCTGGAAGTAGTTTTTAAAGTGACGTTTTTTTTTTTTTAAGTTGGAGGCATTTTTTGAAGTGACATTTTTTTAGAGTACGTGTTTTGAATTGAAGTAAATCTTTTGAGCTTCATTTCATTTTAATAAGACATTTTTTTTCTCGGATTTTTTAAAGTAAGTTTTTTGGATTGGAGTATGTATTTTTTGCAAAAAATTTAAAATGAGTTTTTTTTTTTTAAATTAAATATTTTGTGATGATTTTTCTAATTGAGTTATTGTCTAAATTTTTGAAGGAAATTTTTTGAACTTCATACTCTATTATCATGGGAAATCGAAGAAATTGTGCGAGAAAATATGATCGAAAAAGAGACCCTGAGGAACGTAGAGAAGAGATGAGACAATCTCGCAAAAGAAAGATAGAAGAACTTTCAAATATTGAAGGGGAAAATCAACCTCAACTAGAAATTGAAGCAGGTATGTAAATGTAAATATTATGATCTATTGATATATTTAAAATTTTCCAAGTGTAAAATGTGAAGCTTAATTTTTATTTGATGAACTAATTTGAAAAATATTTTGCAATGTAAACAGAGAGAGATATTCCTTAAAACATTAATGATGAGATACAAAATTTTGAAAGAGAAAGTGAAATAAATATTGAACCAATGATTGAAGATGGTGAAAATATTGAAAGAAATTGAAGTGAAGAAATTGAATCACAAGGTATATATATATATATTGAACACATGCACGTATTATTGAAATTATACATATATTTATTAATTTAGTTATTTATTGAATATGTAAACTTCTTATGTACTATTTATTTAAATATGTACAGATGAGATCAGTGTCGATGATGAGATGTTAGAAAATGTTGACACTCACACATATGGAGATAAAAAAACCCGACCATTATATATGATATCGTGTTAACCGCATTTTTGAAACGTATTTCATAAAGGAGTAGGTGATATTTCAAGCTAAGATGTTGAAAGGTCTCATATCATCAAGGAAATTAAAAGAAGCTACGACACTACTGGGTATTCGAAAATCAACCAAAGATAAAAAAATGAAGGAAAATGTGATACAAAATATAAGTAGTGCTATAAATTCAATTAGGAGATCTAGACAGAAAAATGTTTCAATTGTGCATAGAGGAATACATATGGCAATGGTTTCATCAAGTACTAAAGAGAATCGTTTGGTAACATCTATGGCACGAGCATTAGGAACCTCGCGAAAAACTTTGCACAAACATCGAAAATTTTGGCTGCAAATAGATGTAAATGATGAACTCACTTGTTCGAGAGCTATTTGTAGGCAACCATACAAAGATAGAATTGCAGAAAATGTTAAAAAAATAATATATGAATATTGGAAGAATAATTCGCATCCTTCACCAACTGCAAAGCATGCGATGCGAAGAAGAATAGCATGAAATTAGTACGAAGAACATGAAAAATATTTCTTGGAAACCACTCAGATAGAGTTATTCAACAAGTTCAAAGAAGAGAATCATGAAATTCATGTTTCAATCAGTGTGTTTGTTCAACAAAAACCATGGTATGTAAAACCTATTGTTGGGAAAAATACTGAGAGGGGGGGGGGGAGGTGAATCAGTATTTACTGCATATTAATTTTTTTTTACTTTTTCACTCTCTAAAAACCATACGCTACTTTACTGAACCCAACTCGCGTATACACGCGGATATCCTTAAGAAAACTTGCGTATGTCCAGAGATCTTATTCTGCATTTAATTATTTACTTAGATCATTGCATCATTCATTCATCAGATGTTTAGTAAGTAGTAAGCATGTGAAGTAATAACAGAATAAACCATCACACATAAGAAACACACATGAACACCAGTATTTAAGGTGGAAACCCAATTCGGGAGAAAACCACCGCTGCTGTCGTCTCTGTCTTCAATATTTATTATAAAGAAAATTTCTTACAAATTTGTACTGGCGCAAACTCATACTAGCATGCAGGCACCCACCTAAAGAAGGTTGCAACCTTCTCTCATTCTCCAGCCACTACTGGAAGGGAGCTCCAACCCCCTGATCTCATTTACCAGCCTCTCCTGGAAGGGAGCTACTACCCCCTGCTCTCATTTACCAGCCTCTCCTAGAAGGGAGCTACTACCCCCTGCTCTCGTTTACCAGCTACCACTGGAAGGGAGCTACTACCCCCTACTCTCGTTTACCAGCCTCTCCTGGAATGGAGCTACTACCCCCTACTCTCGTTTACCAGCCTCTCCTGGAAGGGAGCTACTACCCCCTGCTCTCGTTTACCAGCCTCTCCTGGAAGGGAGATACTACCCCTTGCTCTCGTTTACCAGCTACCACTGTAAGGGAGCTACAACCCCCTCACTGAAGGCTTTGACCCTCAGCACCATCATGGACCACGTTTCATCAATTTTCATACTGGATCCAACAGTTTCCACACAACATACCTTGTAGGCCACTTTTCATCTGATTTTCAGACTGGAACCACTCCACACATTTAAGCTCAAAGAACATACATCAAACCGAAACTTATAATCCATTCAATTCATTCATTGAATCATCAACCAATCAACCAGTAACTGATCTTTAATCATAATCAACTAGCAGCATAATCAGTATTCAAAAAATCTAGATATGTATGAAGACATCATTGATAGACAACAGTAGAATAGCAAAATAGATCAGAGATTTCCTTTTTCACACTTCAGCAAAACCCTAGATTCCATACATTATTTTACTTCATTGAACCCACGTATATACGCGCTTTCACAGAGACAAACCCGCGTATATATCTGCAATTATTTAAGGACTGACCTTACATTCCATATGCGCTTTTGCTGAACCTAATCGGCATATATACACACTTTCGTTGTGACGAACATGTGTATAGATCTACAAACACTACAGGGCTGCGCAACTCTTCAGACCAGATAAACAGCTCAGATTTTACCCTTCACTTCAGAAAACATTTGTCCGATCATAGATCTAAAATTTCCATAAACAGATCTAGAAAATGCATAGTCATTTCAGGTCTAGAGATCCTCATCCATATTTTTATTCATAGGTGCATTATTAATTCAGATCTATCAATAAACTGTAACCCATTCCATGCAGATATACTTCAGAGTGAAGTATTCATTAAAACCCAGACCTATGCACTTTATCAACCATTATAAACTTAGCCCAATACTTCAATTAAAACAGTGAAAACAATGTAATCAAAACTTCAGAAATAACCCAGACTTAAGAATAGATGAGCAGATACAAACTCAACCCTGAACATTCATTAATTCAAATAGCATACGCTACTTTTCTTTACTTAAGCTGCGTACATACGCACTTTTATGCACACCAACCTGCATATACTTCTGTGTATATTATTCTTCAGAAAACTCTAACTGCCATACGCGCTTTTCATGAAGCGAACCCGCGTATATACGCGCTTTTGTTGAAACCAACTAGCGTATAGATCTGTAAAAAATAAATTTTGCAGAACAGACTAGATCTATAAGACTTACCCAGATTTATTCATTTTCTTCAGCCAAATTGTGCCAGTTCTTCATCATTCCTTTAGTAGGTCATTCTAGAGATTCATCATCATCAGATCTAGAGATCTTGAACCATCATCAGATCCATGGGTGCATCATAGATTCAGATCTATCAATTAAGAACATATTTCATCCATGCAGATATTCCTTAGAGAAATTTATTCATCAACAACCCTTACTCATGCACACCTTGCACTATGATCCTCTTCTCCTTATATAGTTTTAGCCCTTATCAATACCATGAGTCAAAACCACTTAACTGCTGATGGTATTCCTGGATGGGATCAAATAGATAATCCAGCGCTCAATACTGTGGGCCAATACCATGGTTATTTCCCCTAGTTTTATAAATTTAGAGCGCAAATAGTCATACGCTACTTGGTACGTACTTTTACGCGTACATACGCTACTTTTCCTTTACAAACCCACGTATGCTTTGTGACATATCTTATTCATCATTACTCTGGCACTTACTGGAATTTGTTTCTTTGTTACTTCTAAACTACTCTGTAGATCCATCAAATTTACATCATTAACAAATAGGTTGCTGACCAAAGACAACTTCATCAAGTAGGTTGCCATCAAGGACAACACATTGCATCATATTGGCAACAATCTCCCCCTTTGGACTTGATGGCAACCATGATGGTGTTTGATACTGACATCACCATTATTCAAACACCATAATACATAATACTCTCCCCCTTTGACATCAAGGGCAAAGGGCTCATGCTCCCCCTGAGTTTATGCTGAATTTTCAAAACATTATTTTCAATGAAGTACAAGACTCTATAACTCATCCTATCACCAAGGACTCATACTTACATCAATGATCCAACCAAGTGGATTTACATATTTGACTCAACTACCCAACCAAGTGGGTTTACAAATTTGAACAAATCGTTACATGAATGAATATTACAATTTTACATCATAGGTCTTAACATGACCTTTTCATCAAATTATAGAAATAAATTATACAATCAAGACCAAAGAATCTCAAGCATGAGATCAGACCACAACAAATAATTAGAATGCCAATAATGCATCCTTGTAGATACTTCCATCAAAGTTATCATGCTATTCTCCCCAGAAATCATGATCCAAGTTAATCTTTTGTATTTAAGTAGATATGATCTTCTGCATGGCAGAGACTACTCCCAGCTTCTGTCTGAGATATTTGAACGCTTCCCTGGGTAGAGGTTTGGTAAATATATCAGCAACTTGTTCTTTGGAGGGAACATACTCCAATTTCACCTTTTGTTCAAGCACTTGTTCATGTAAGAAGTGATACTTGATAGGAATTTGCTTGGTCTTGGAATGCATAACAAGATTCTTTGAGATACTCATGGCACTTGTATTATCACACATAATGGAGATAGGAGGTGAACATTTGATTTGAATGTCTTGTAAGGTTTGCATCATCCAAAGAAGTTGAGTGCAACATTATGCGGCAGCCACATATTCTACTTCTGCTGTAGATAAGACAATAGAGCTTTGCTTCTTGCTGAACCAAGATACTAACCAGGGCCCCATAGAGAATGCACCACCACTAATGCTTTTTCGATCATCAACTTGTGATTGGGTCTATGTTTCCAACATCATAGTGTCTTTTTGTAGAAATCAACTGTCAACTCAATCTCTTGTCTTTATCAAGGTGAAATTCCCATTTCCTCATATGTGGGAATCATCATGAAATAGAGTAGGGTGGCACCATATAGCACGAGAAAACACCATAGTCTTGTATCATAAAATATCTGAGAGAAGAAAGATAAGACAATGTATCCATGTCTTCAAGTGTCATCCAACAGTTGTAGCATAAGCACATCAGTAACCAACATCAGGATCTTTGTAGCAACATCATATTCTTGCCAAGAATAATTGTCATACTAGAACAACTTCATCATAGTCAATATGTATCAAGAAATCATGTGATCTGTTATTATCAAGGTCTTATATAATCATGATGTTCATCAACAACAAAATCTGCATTTTTTGTCCTTATATCTGAATCATTAGACTTACATCAAATCCATGTGTGAAAATAAAGATACTCTTCTATAAGACGCGATCAGGTCTCATCCATAATCTCATAATAAGAAATATATGTATCATGACAACATCATTCTAACATGATCATCATGAGAATGAGCAAACACAATGCCACTTTAGGCTAATGCTCCCCCTAAACCGGTGTTACATGTTCATAGTCAAGTATGACCATATCATATCAGCAAACTGAAACCATCAACATTAGATCAAGAAAATTAAAACTGTCAGTAGCCTATCATAAACCGATCTTGAGTCTGATTCACTGTTTTTCCTATCATAGAAAAGCATACGCAGCTGTATTCAATGGAACTCGTGTGTATACACGGCTTTAGTTCATGAAACCCGTGTATAGAAAGTGAAATACAGAAAAATTTCACAGCTCCATTTTCTCTTGGATTTATACATTCTATACCTGTCTTCTGTTGTCACATTAGATGCACTGTTAGAAATAAACACAACCAGAATTACCAAACCAACCATGGGAATCACCATATATTGCTCCCCTTGTGATGATACATTACTGATTCCTATAATGTATCTCACATCACTCCTGCAGTCATTATGAGAAGTAAGCTTTAGAAGCGGAAGACTGTAGTAGGATTATTATCCCCTATGTTTTTTACCGGTCCTCCTTCTTTTTCCAGCTTTTCTTGAAATTTCTTATTGTGTGCTGGAAATTATCCAATTTCTTAGATCTATTCATCCTGCATTATTTTTCTACATGTCTATACTTGTTACAAGCATAACATCTTGTGTGACCAGAAAAGTAAGCATAGGGATCATAATGTGTTTTTCTATTCTTTCTTCTATTGCAATCAGCTGCTTTATGACCAAACTTGCTGCATGAAAAACAATATCCCTTAAAGAGACCTAAGTACCTTTATGTGTAGAATCTGTTTGTTTTTGACTGAAACAATCTGCTTCTGCAATTGGCTGCAACATGCCCATAATTATGACATTTAAAGCATTCAACATTATTGATCAAAGGAGAGAATCGATTAATGCTTCTATAGTTAGGAGGGAATGATTTCTTTTGAGAGTTCATGATTGTCGGTTGACCTTTTGTTTCTTTCAACATTTCAGGTTTTGCATTGATATCCTTTGAATCTTTAGCACTTTCTTGTGAACTAGATTCTCCTTTAACAGTTTCATGAAAACCAAGACCAAATTTAAGAGAAGGAGACCTTTGACTACTAAGAATATTGTCCAGAATCTTAGTACTATCTTGAAACCTCAAGAGTTTACCTTTTTCTTCTAATTTACCTTTTAAAATGTTTACCTCAACCTCCAATCTTTGGCATTTCTTCATCATACTTTCTTCGACCCTTCTTCCTTCTTCTACTTGATCATTCAATTTTAAAATCTCTTCTTTCAACCCATTTTCTTTTTCTTCAAAAGTTTGTAAAAGTTATTCATTCTTCTTATTTGATTTTTGCATATCTGTTTTGAGAGAAATGATTGCTGCTTCAAGCCTTTCACTTCGATTGGTTACTTTATCCTATAGTCTTTGATACATTTATATCTGTCCATTCATTCTAGAGATCATATCTTTGTAGATAGATTCCTTCTTTTTAAATTGATCTTCAACATTAATCTTGATATTTGCTTCTAGACCCATACTGTTTCTTTCACTATCATTTTCATTATCTTCACCATTTCTTGCATAAGGAAGTGAATCACAAGAACAAGGATTAATACCTTTTGCGTCATCTTCATTTTCTGTCGTACACAATTTCTGAGATATCTTCTTTCCTTGAGTAGCCCTCTTCTTTTTCTTCCTTCCCTTTGTGAAATTATTATCATCCATGGTAGATGCCATGAGCACTTGTAGATCTTGGTCAAAATATTCTTCATCCTCATTTGACACTTCATCATTATCTTCATTTGTATAATAACTCTTTCCCTTTTCAAATTGTTTCCATTTATCATGATTTTCTTCATAAGGACATTTAGCAGCATAATGACCAACTCTTCCACAAGCAAAACATTTGAAAGGAAGCTTACCTCTGAACCGTCCTGTGCCAAGTTGGAGTTTCTTTACAAAATTTACCTCATCTTCTTCTGAGATATACCCTGATCCTTCTATCTCTTGTACTTATTTCCCTTTTGTAGAAGCTCTAAAGACGGCTTCTTTGACTTCATATGGTCCTCCTCTTCTCATTTCACATGCAGTTAGTATGCCATGAAGTTGCACCACAGTAAGATTTTGAAGATCCTGCTTTTCTTCAAGAGCAGAAACTTTTGACTCAAATTTTGCCGTTAGTGATCTTAAAACTTTCTCAACCAAAGTAGATTCAGTTATTGTTTCTCCCAAATTTCTCATACGATTTACAATATCATCAAGACGTAAAAATAAATTGGCAATGCTCTCCTCATTATGCATTTTTAGATTCTCATATTGAATTCTAAGAGTTTGCAGTTTAGCACATTTTACCTTTACATCACCTTCATAAATTAGAATGATTTTGTCCCATATTGCCTTTGTTGTATCCAGCTGCATGCCTTTGACAAATTCTGATTCAGTTAGACTTCCCAATAGAGCATTGACCGCCTTTGCATTTGTTTCATAATTCTTTCTTTCCGTTGGATCTATTGGTACTGCGGCTGGATATTGATATCCTCCTTCAACAATAGCCCATACATCTACTCCCAGAGACTAAAGATAGGATCCCATCCTTGTTTTCCAAAAGATTTAATTTTTTCCATTGAAGAGCGGAGGCCTGATAGATGTTGTTCCATCTTGATTGCTCATCTTGTTTGATCTTCCTTCTAGCGGCTAAGATTTTTCAGAAGGACCTTCTCTGATACCAATTGTTGGGAAAAATACTGAGAGGGGGGGTGAATCGGTATTTAAATTTATTTGAAAACTTTTTACTTTTTCTTTCTCTAAAAACCATATGCTACTTTACTGAACCCAACTCACGTATACACGCAAATATCCTTAAGAAAACTTGCGTATGTCCAGAGATCTTATTATGCATTTAATTTTTTACTTAGATCATTGCATCATTCATTCATCAGATGTTTAGTAAGCAGTAAGAATGTGCAGTAATAACAGAATAAACCATCACACATAACCAACACACATGAACACCAGTATTTAAGGTGGAAACCCAATTTAGGAGAAAACCACTGCTGCTGTCGTCTCTGTCTTCAATATTTATTATAAAGAAAACATATTACAAATTTGTACTGGCGTAGACTCATACCAGCACGCAGGCACCCACTTGCAGAAGGCTGCAACCTTCTCTCGTTCTCCAGCCACTACTCGAAGGGAGCTCCAACCCCCTGATCTCGTTTACCAGCCTCTCCTGGAAGGGAGCTACTACCCCCTTCTCTCATTTACCAACCTCTCCTGGAAGGGAGCTACTACCCCCTGCTCTCGTTTACCAGCTACCATTGGAAGGGAGCTACTACCCCTTGCTCTTGTTTACCAGCCTCTCCTAGAAGGGAGCTACTACCCCCTGCTCTCGTTTACCAGCCTCTCCTGGAAGGGAGCTACTACCCCTTGCTATCTTTTACCAGCCTCTCCTGGAAGGGAGCTACTACCCCCTGCTCTCGTTTACCAGCCTCTCCTGGAAGGGAGCTACTACCCCCTGCTCTCGTTTACCAGCCTCTCCTGGAAGGTAGCTACTACCCCCTGCTCTCATTTACCAGTTACCACTGGAAGGGAGCTACAACCCCCTCACTGAAGGCTTCGACCCTCAGCACCATCATGGACCACATTTCATCAATTTTCATACTGGATCCAACAGTTTCCACACAACATACCTTGTAGGCAAATTTTCATTAGATTTTCAGAATGGACCCACTCCACACATTTAAGCTCGAAGAACATACATCAAACTGAAAATTATAATCCATTCAATTCATTCATTGAATCATCAACCAATCAACCAATAACTGATCTTTAATCACAATCAACTAGCAGCATAATCAGTATTCAAACAACCCAGATCTGTATGAAGACATCATTGATAGACAACAGTAGAATAGCAAAACAAATCAGAGATTTCCTTCTGTGCACTTCAGTAAAACCCTAGATTCCATACGCGCTTTTACTTCACTGAACCCGCGTATATACGCGCTTTCACAGAGATAAACCTGTGTATATATCTGCAACTATTTAAGGACTGACCTTACATTCCATACGCGCTTTTGCTGAACCTAATTGGCATATATATGCGCTTTCACTTTGACGAACCTGCGTATAGATCTGCAAACATTGCAGGGCTTTGCAACTCTTCAGACTAGATAAACAGCTCAGATTTTACCCTTCACTTTAGCAAACATTCATCTGATCATACATCTAAAATTTCCATAAACAAATCTAGAAAATACATAGTCATTTCAGGTCTAGAGATCCCGATCCATATTTTTATTCATAGGTGCATTATTAATTCAAATCTATCAATAAACTGTAACCCATTCCATGCAGATATACTTCAGAGTGAAGTATTCATTAAAACCCAGACCTATGCACTTTATCAACCATTATAAACTTAGCCCAATACTTCAATTATAATAGTGAAAACACTGTAATTAGAAGTTCAGAAATAACCTAGACTTAAGAATAGATAAGCAGATACAAACTCAACCCTGAACATTCATTAATTCAAATAGCATACGCTACTTTGCTTTACTTAAGCCGCGTACATACGCACTTTTCTGCACACCACCCTGTGTATACTTCTGTGTATATTATTCTTCAGAAAACCCTAACTGCCATACGTGCTTTTCATGAAGCGAACCCGCGTATATACATGCTTTTGTTGAAACCAACTAGCGTATAGATCTGTAAAAAATAAATTTTGCAGAACAGACTAGATCTATAAGACTTACCCAGATTTATTCATTTTCTTCAGCAGAATTGCGCCAGTTCTTCATCATTCCTTTAGTAGGTCATTCTAGAGATTCATCATCATCAGATATAGAGATCTTGAACCATCATCAGATCCATGGGTGCATCAGATTCAGATCTATCAATTAAGAACATAGTTCATCCATGCAGATATTCCTTAGAGAAATTTATTCATCAACAACCCTTACTCATGCACACCTTGCACTATGATCCTCTTCTCCTTATATAGTTTTAGCCTTTATCAATACCATGAGTCAAAACCACTTAACCGCTGATGGTATTCCTGGATGGGATCAAATAGATAATCCAGCACTCAATACTGTGGGCCAATACCATGGTTATGTCCCCTGGTTTTATAAATTTAGAGTGCAAATAGGCATATGCTACTTGGTACGTACTTTTACGCATACATACGCTACTTTGCCTTTACAAACCCGCGTATGCTTTGTGACATATCTTATTCATCATTACTCTGGCACTTACTGGAATTTATTTCTTTGTTACTTCTGAACTGCTCTATAGATACATAAGATTTACATCATTAACAAATAGGTTGCTAACGAAAGACAACTTCATCAAGTAGGTTGCCATCAAGGGCAACACATTGCATCATATTGCCAACACCTATCACTGTACGCGACACTTGTTGTTGTCCTTATCATGTGGAATTTGAGTTATATTATGACACATTCCTTGATTTTGATATAACATTATGGAAGGATTCACCTCCTCCTTCCACTATCCGTGATTTCATATCTCAAATTCGATGTGAAAAAGAAAGCGATGAACTATTTTACAAAAAAAAATGTGTTGGTGGTAAAAAATGCGATGAATGTGGAAATTTGACTAAATTTAAAAACAAATATCGTACTAATATAAATGATCAATCATTTTCCAATATGAAATTGAAATGGAAGAGATATGAATATATCCATACATCGATTCAAGGTGCAAATAGTGTTAAAAGAATTGAATTACGAGAAGATAAAATTTTTTTGATAGACTTTTTGAGAAAGTTTGAGGTAGAAATTTACAAATACACCAAGCATTCCCATAGAGCTCGATGGCAAGACTTGCAATTCAAAAAATCTCATGAATTTTTTCCACCAGGGACCATTTTGTCAGTGATTGATTTTGCAGAAAACTACACATTTGTTCCACAAAAAGAAATTCAGAGTGAATGCTATCATTCTAACCAAGTCTCCATGCTCGTCCATATTCTATATAGACATGCTGAACAAAACATCGATCATATAGAAAGCATGAGTGAAAATCGACATATCATTAAAGAATATCACTTTTATATCAGTGACGATTGTACACATGATACATATTTTGTACAATTTGGAAAAATTTATGATTCATTGAAAAATCATGGAATAACATTCAATGAACATTGGATATGGTCAGACGGGTGTGTAGGTCAATTCAAATTTGCACGATCATTATTTTGGTTGTGTTCTCTTTATAATAAAACCTGCATTAAACATTGTTGGAATTTCTTTGAGACTGGCCATGGAAAAGGAGAACATAACGGTGCAGGGGCATGCATAAAATGAGCACTTCGAAGATATCAAATGAACCCCTCTACAAGCCGATTTGTGGACGTGAAAGAAGTTTTTCAATGGTGCACCTCTGCTCTAAGCCATGAAACTAACCCATCAAGGGAAGTGTGAAGGTAGATTCAATTTAATTTTTATTGGAATTCTAATTTTATCATGCAATGATTATCTTTGATTTTATTTTGATATCATATTTACATTCTTCTTTGAATTTTCCATATAAAATTTTTTCAGGCATATTGGGATCGAAGACGTAGATATATCAATTGGAAATGATGTTGAAACAATAGAAGGGACTTGAAAATTGCATTCAATTAAAACAAAGTCTTCCAAAAATGTGTTTGCATTGGATAAAAGAAAATTTTCTTGTTTTTGTAATGTTTGCATAGACAACACAAAATCCAATGACGTTTGTGAAAACAAAATTTATGTAAACGATTGGAAACATACAGAGCTAAATGCAAAGGGAAAAATGTCTGTTGCAATGCTTGAAGAAATGCAATCAGAGGAAACTACAATATCATCCGATGGTGATCTAGTTTCTGATCTTGTTAGAGAAGGTAACATTTGAATTGCTTTCTAATGATTTAAAGATCTAGAAATAAATTTAAATAGGTATAATTTTGTTAAGTTTGTTTTATTTTGCAGGAGATGTTTTTGTTTTAATTGCACCTATTGACAATGATGAAAATTTGAAGTATTATTTGATGCATTGCACTGAATGAAAAAGGAAATTATTAGAAAACTATAATGATCACAGATTTCAATATGAAAGAGGATCTATTATACTGAAAGGTTATTTTTTCAAACAAACTAATCAAAGTGGGGATTTTGTTTACTTTGAAGGCAATGAACCTGATTTCATAAGTTTTCAATATAGTCACTTGGTGTGTGCAGCACGCATAAAGTTGATAGAGGTTCAATCAAAGAAAAAAACGAAAATTAAAAAATGGAAAATGTCAAAATCCGATCATGAACGGATTATTGAAGATGGCATTCCATTGGAATTTTTTTGATTGAACTACCCAACAATTTATTCTCTTTGGATTAAATATGTTTTAGAACTTCCAGTACTCAACTAAAAATTGAGCTGCTTATGTTATTTGTGCAAGTGTTTGCACATGTACAAATTGTTTTGGTACATGCACGTGCTCTAGTATCAACTAAAAGTAGCTTTTCTATACATGTGCATTGATGAAAAATGTTACATGTATTGGATATATATATATATGTTTTAGAATGCAATTAATTGTTCAAGTAGTTTTACTATGTGCATTGATGAAAAATGATTCACGTACTCAATATATATGTTTTAGAATGCAATTAACTGAAAGTAGTTTTACTATGTGCATTGATGAAAAATGATTCACGTACTCAATATATATGTTTTAGAATGCAATTAACTGAAAGTAGTTTTTCTATGTGCATTGATGAAAAATGTTGCACGTACTGGATATATACACGAACTGAATGTGCCCAATTTTTCTTGTGGGATTTTCTGATAAAAATTATCCACAATGTAAATAAATCATCCACAATATAGTTTTGTACGAAGATTCCTTTCAGACAAGAGACTTGGAGCACTTCTCCGACTTTTGGTGGGATTTGACCCACATCTCTATTCCTAATTGAAAATCTAGTACAAAATTTGTCTGTCCAATGGTCAGATATGTTCTATGTTCTAGAATGCAATTAACTGAATGTCATCAATTTACCAATTTATAAATCAACAAGGCTACCTATTTGAGTGCATTAATGACATTGATCTGAATTCAACAAACACATATGTACTTCTTATATTTCCAATCAAAATTAAAGGGATAAATACATATATCTACTTTACTTTTTTTTCAATTAGAGCTCAATTGATATGGTTAGTTGCATTGAAAAGCTATGTTCTTCCTATTGGAAATTTTTTCACTCAAACAAGAGTATGTAGAGATCAAAAGCAATCTTAAGATGCCAAATGTACTTCAACCATCCAAAACTTGAGTTTTAATTTTTCTTTTTATTAAATCAAAACAATACTTCACATGGGAGTCTTCCATCTAGGCCGAATGTAGATTGAAACCATCCAAAACTTAGATCAAAACATTTAACATTTAACATTAAATCAAAATTAAAGGGATAATGTACAACTTCTTTACTCGTTTTGATTAAATCAAAACAATACTTCACATGGGAGTCTTCCATTGGCCAAATGTAGATTGAAACCATCCAAAACATAGATCAAAACATTTAACATTATATCAAAACATTTAACATTTAACATTAAATCAAAAGTAAAGGGATTTACATATAGCTACTTCTTTACTCTTTTCTATTAAATCAAACAATATTTCACATGGGAGTCTTCCATAGGCCAAATGTAGATTGAAACCATCCAAAACTTAGATCAAAAGATTTAACATTGTATCAAAACATTTAACATTTAACATTAAATCAAAATTAAAGGGATTTACATATAACTACTTCTTTACTCTTTTTCATTAAATCAAAATAATACTTCACAAGGGAGTCTTCCATCTAGGCCAAATGTAGATTGAAACCATCCAAAACTTAGATAAAAACATTTAACATTATTTTTTTTTTCTAATTTGGTTTAATCTATTGATATTGAACATAATGTACATAGTGAGACCCATCTCCTGGGTTGCCTAACTAGCCAACACCAGAGGGGGTCTGAATAAAAAAAAAACAGAAAAGGGGCTACCCATAACTAGGAAACCAACCCAAAAGATGCTTCCCAATATCAGGAAACCAACAGACATAGAGTGTTCAGAAGCACAGTGATTGAAAAACATGACAAAAGTTCAAAAAAGCTAAAGAGGACCTGACATCAGGCTAGCTATCGATGTGTGTAGGAGGATTCTCCTCCACAATTGGAAAACTGTAGTCCTTCGGATCATCATCTAATCCCTTGGAGTGCTGGGAGGAGCTCTCTGAAGCGGAAGAGGAGCCAGGGTTGTCCTTGAGCTTTTTCTCCACACAAGCCGAGCTGCCGCTACTTGTGCCATCGCTGTTGGAGCTCGTCGAGCCAGATTTGACTGGAAGAGATGCCGACTTCCTGGTGTCTTGGGGCTGATGGGTTGGAATGGTGGACTTTCTCTGTCACTTTCTAGAACCAGAGGCACCTTTATCTTGCGGCTCCTCCTGAAAAAAGACAGAAATGGTCACCATAATTCGACGTCTGACCATAGTGCTAGTGAAGTGAAATTGTGCGACATTGCTTGCCGAAGGAGGGTGGCTACATGTGTCATGGATTGAAAGAGGCGGGCGAGATCTAGCACTCCTGCCCCCTCCACCCCTTCCCCCACCTCCCCTTCTGCAACACATCCGATGTTTACGCATGGGAGTCTTCCATAGGCAAAATGTAGATTGAAACCATCCAAAAATTAGATCAAAACATTTAACATTATATCAAAACATTTAAAACATTTAACATTAAATAAAAATTAAAGGGATTTACATATAGCTACTTCTTTACTCATTTTGATTAAATCAAAACAATACTTCACATGGGAGTCTTCCATAGGCAAAATGTAGATTGAAACCATCCAAAACATAGATCAAAACATTTAACATTATATCAAAACATCACTTCAAAACTTATTTTTAAAAACTTTTTGATTATATCACAACATTACTTCACATGATTAATGTACTTCAACCATCCAAAACTTGGGTTTTAATTTTTTTTTGATTATATCACTATCCAATAAAAACATTTAACATTTAACATTAAATATCACATGCCAACTCTAGATTGAAACCATCCAAAACTTGAGTTTTAAAAACTTGTTTATTATATCACACATAACATTACTTCACATGCCATGCCAATTATAGTTCAACTATCCAATAAAAAAATTTAACATTATATCACATGCCAAATGTAGATTGAAACCATCCAAAACTTAACTTTTAATTTAACAAAAAATTATAGATCACAACATTACTTCACATGCCAAATGTACTTCAAGCATCCAAAACTTAACTTTTAAAAACAAAACAAATTATAACACATCATTACATAACATGCCAAATGTAGTTCAGAAGCAAAACAAAACTTAAATTTTAAAAACAAAACAAATTATAACACATCATTACATAACATGCCAAATGTAGTTCAGAAGCAAAACATTAATTTATAGATGACAACATTACTAGTAGTTCAATTATCAAAAACTTAAAAGTTTTAAAAACCAAACAAATTATATAACAACATTACTTCACATTCACATGCCAAAAGTACTAAAACCATCCAAAACTTAACTTTTTGGAACAAAACAAATTATATTAACACTGTAATAAAATATGTCCAAAAATTGTTACAGATCTCACAAGTATCAAGTATCAAGTTATATATATATATATATATATATATATATATATATATATATATATATATATATATATATATATATATATATATATATATATATGACAATCCATCTAGATAATATATAAAAAAGTAAATTTAAGACTATCTTAATCTTGAAATCAAATCTACAAATCATGTCCATCAAATAGAGATGGATGTAGTGTATTTCCTATTAGAGTCTCAATCCACGCACTATCATGCGAAGCATGGGAAGCCTGTACACAATGCATATGTACAAACATTAAAATTTTATGTTTTAAAAATGAGTGAGAATATATATAAAACTTCATGTAAAAAACAAAATATAAAAAAAAATCATGCAATACCTCATGAGGTTCCCTCTCCATTGGTTCACCTACTACAGGTTCCCCCATGGGAACATCTCCAACAGTAAATTGTACAATATATATATATATATATATATATTTCAGAAGAAAATGCACGTGTACATATATAAACTTATTTTCAATAATATTAAAAAGAAAAGTTAGACAGATTATTCAAATGGTTGAAATGGTGTGGATGTTCCTATCTCCGTCGCTAGAGTCCGTGGATTAAAGAAATCTTCTATAGAAACCTAAAATTCAAAATTCTAAAAGTATAAAATAACTCAAGATCAAGATCTCACTTTATAATAAAACTTAAATAAACTTCAATTTATAAATTATAACTAAATTAATATATATATATATATATATATATATATTAAAAGTGAAAAAATTGAATACTTCTACAGGTGAATTTGGGACATCTCCTAAGAGAGGCTCCAAATGAAAATCTCCAAGAACCTAAAATTCAAAAAATTTAAAATAACTCAAGATATATATATATATATATATATATATATATATATATATATATATATATATATCTCATTTAATGGGACTTTGAGTGAGATATATATATATATATATATATATATATATATATATATATATATAACTTAAACATAAATTTGAAAAGTGAAAAATTTTCCATACTTGTTGTGGATGTGGCACATCTCCTAAGGAAGTAGAAGGTACATCTCCCAAGGAAGAAGAAGGTACCGTCATCCCAAAAACATCGGATGGAATCGAAATCTGTTAAAACATTTTATCATTATATATAGATACATGTACAGGTGTGCACAATTATTTATTTTAAAAATATCACTTACAAAACACTAACATTTGCCAACATATCTTGATGGTGAGACCCATCTGCATTGTTTGAACCAGAGGTCCCGAACGTGATATTAACATTTTTTTCATTCATCATGCGTGACAACTGCAAATGGTGTTTTAACATATAATGATACATTTTTGTTAGATTAATGTACATACAAATAAATGTATATATATATATATACACATGTATTTATTACAAATTGTACACATGTATACATGTTAAAATAATTGAACCTTAAGGTCATTAAGACATACCATTCTCGTGCCCTCTTCCTCATGAAGAATTAGGTCTTTCCATATATTCGGGGATCTTCAACATTCATGTTGTCAATCTCTTCATATGTAGAATACACAAAATTGGCACGTGCATTTTCATGTGCTCTTTGTCGATTTATACAAACATCGACTCCACGCAATCCACTGTAAACATTGTCGATCATGACATCCCTTGCTTCTCGACTTATTTGAGAAGTCGCATCCATCTCTGACCGTAGAGTTTTGACCCGAAAAGATCGACTCTGTTGGGAAAAATACTAAGAGGGGGGGCTGAATCAGTATTTATAGCTTATAAAATAAATTCAACTTTTTCTTTGAGCAGATTTCCATATGCGGTTTTTATGAACGGAACTAGCGTATGCACGCAGAAATGTAGAAGGAAACTAGCATATACTGATTTAACTTTCCATATTTAGAGAAATTCTCAGAAGCAGTCTTATGAACAGTTTTATCAGTTATGTATCAAGTTAGAAGTTATGAGAAATAATCAACAAAATAAAGCATCACACACATGAACACCAATATTTAAGGTGGAAACCCAATTCGGGAGAAAACCACCGCTATTGTCGTCTCTGTCTTCAATATTTATTATAAAGAAAACTTCTTACAAATTTTGTTCTGGCGCAGACTCATACCAACACGCAGGCACCCACCTGCAGAAGGCTGCAACCTTCTCTCGTTCTCCAGCCACTACTGGAAGGGAGCTCCAACCCCCTGATCTCATTTACCAGCCTCTCCTAGAAGGAAGCAACTACCCCCTACTCTCGTTTACCAGCCTCTCCTGGAAGGGAGCTACTACCCCCTACTCTTGTTTACCAACTACCACTGGAAGGGAGCTACAACCCCCTCACTGAAGGCTTCGACCCTCAGCACCACTGCGGACCACGTTTCATCAATTTTCATACTGGATCCAACAGCTTCCATACAACAAAACTTGTAGGCCTTTTTTCATCATATTTTTAGACTGGACCCACTCCACACATTTAAGCTCAACATACATCAAACTGAAACTTATAACCCCATCAATTCATTCATTGAATCATCAACCAATCAACCAACAACTTGATCTTTAATCAACATAATCAGTAGCATAATCAACATTCAAACAACCCAGATCTGTATGAATACATCATTGACATATAGCAGTAAAATAGAAAAATAGATCAGACATCTCATTCCACACACTTCAGCAAAACCCTAGATTCCATACGCGCTTTTACTTCACTGAACCTGCATATATACGCACTTTCACAGAGACAAACCTGCATATAGATCTGCAACTTTCCAGAACTATGCAGCTCTTCAGAACAGATAACTTAGATCTCACCCTTTACTTCAGCAAAGATTCGCCAGATCACAGATCTAAACATTCCATAAACAGATCTAGAAAATACATAGTAATTTCAGATCTAGAGATCCCTCTTCATCATTTTCTTCATAGGTGCATTATTAACTCAGATCAATCAATAAATTGAATCACAAGGTATATATATATATTGAACACATGCACGTATTATTGAAATTATACATATATATATTAATTTAGTTATTTATTGAATGTGTAAACTTATTATGTACTATTTATTCGAATATGTACAGATGAAATCAGTGTCGATGATGAGATGTTAGAAAATGTTGACACTCACACATATGGAGATAAAAAAACCTGACCATTATATACGATATCGAGTTAACCACATTTTTGAAACATATTTCATAAAGGAGCAGGTGACAGTTCAAGCTCAAATGTTGAAAGGTTTCATATCATTAAGGAAATTAAAAGAAGCTACGACACTACTAGGAATTCAAAAATCAACCAAAGATAAAAAAATGAAGGAAAATGTGATACAAAATATAAGTAGTGCTATAAATTCAATTAGGAGATCTAGACAGAAAAATGTTTCAATTGTACGTAGAGGACTACATATGGCAATGGTTTCATCAAGTACTAAAGAGAATCGTTTGGTAACATCTATGGCATGAGCATTAGGAACCTCGCGAAAAAATTTGCACAAACATCAAAAATTTCGGCTGCAAATAGATGTAAATGATGAACTCGCTTGTTGGAGAGCTATTTGTAGGTAACCATACAAAGATAGACTTGGAGAAAATGTTAAAAAAATAATATATGAATATTGGAAGAACAATTTATGTGCTTCGCCAACTGCAAAGCATGTGATGCAAAGAAGAATAGCACGAAATCAATACGAAGAACATGAAAAATATTTCTTGGAAACCACTCAGATAGAGTTATTCAACAAGTTCAAAGAAGAGAATCTTGAAATTTATGTTTCAATCAGTGCTTTTGTTCAATAAAAACCATGGTATGTAAAACCTATCACCATATGCGACACTTGTTGTTGCCGCTATCATGTGGAATTTGATTTATATTATGACACATTTCTTGATTTTCGTAGAACATTATGGAAGGATTCACCTCCTCCTTCCACTATCCGTGATTTCATATCTCAAATTCTATGTGAAAGAGAAAGCGATGAGCTATTTTACAAAAAGAAATGTGTTGGTGGTAAAAAATGCGATGATTGTGGAAATTTGACTAAATTTCAAAACAAATATCGTACTAATATAAATGATCAATCATTGTCCAACATGAAAGTGAAATGGAAGAGATATGAATATGTCCATACATCGATTCAAGGTGAAAATAGTGTTAAAAGAATTGAATTACGAGAAGATGAAATTTTTGTGATAGAATTTTTGAGAAAGTTTGAGGCAGAAATTTACAAATACACTAAGAATTCCCATAGAGCTCGATGGCAAGACTTGCAATTCAAAAAATCTTGTGAATTTTTTCCACCAGGGACCATTTTGTCAGTGATTGATTTTGCAGAAAACTACACATTTGTTCCACAAAAAGAAATTTAGTGTGAATACTATCATTCTGACCAAGTCTCTATGCTCATCCATATTCTATATAGACATGCTGAAAAAAACGTCGATCATATAGAAAGCACGAGTGAAAATCGTCATATCATTAAATAATATCACTTTTATATCAGTGACGATTGTACACATCATACATATTTTGTACAACATTGTTTTGGAAAAATTTATGATTCCTCTAAAAATTGTGGACTAACATTCAATGAACATTGGAAATGGTTAGATGGATGCGCAGGTCAATTAAAATATGCACGATCATTCTTTTGGTTGTGTTATCTTCATAAGAAAACCTGCATTAAACATTGTTGGAATTTCTTTGAGACTGGCCATGGAAAAGGAGAACATGACGGTGCAGGGGCATGAATAAAATGAGCACTTCGAAAATATCAAATGAACCCCTCTGCAAGCCGACTTGTGGATGTGAAAGAATTTGTTCAATGGTGCATCGCTACTCTAAGCCATGAGACTAACCCATCAAGGGAAGTGCGAAGGTACATTCAATTTAATTTTTATTGGAAATCTAATTTTATTGTGCAATGATTATCTTTGATTGTATTTTGATATCATATTTACATTCTTCTTTGAATTTTCCATATAAAGGTTTTTCTGGCATATTGGGATCAAAGACGTAGATATATCAATTGGAAATGACGTTGAAACAATAAAAGGGACTCGAAAATTGCATTCAATTAAAACAAAGTCATCTAGAAATGTGTTTGCATTGGATAAAAGAAAATATTATTGTTTTTGTCATGTTTGCATAGACAACACAAAATCCAATGAAGTTTGTGAAAACAAAATTTATGTAAACGATTGGAAACATACAGAGCTAAATACAAAGGGAAAAATGTCTGTTGCAATGCTTGAAGAAATGCAATCAGAAGAAGCTACAATATCATCCGATGGTGATCGAGTTTCTAATCTTGTTAGAGAATGTAACATTTGAATTTCTTTCTAATGATTTAAAGATATGGAAATAAATTTAAATAGGTATAATTTTGTTAAGTTTGTTTTATTGTGTAGGAGATGTTTTTGCTGTAATTGCACCTATTGACAATGATGAAAATGTGAAGTATTATTTGATGCATTGCACTGAACGAAAAATTAAATTATTAGAAAACTATAATGATCACAGATTTCAATATGAAAAAGGATCTATTATACTAAAAGGTTATTTTTTCAGACAAACTAATCAAAGTGGGGATTTGGTTTACTTTGAAGACTATGAACCTGATTTCATAATTTGTCAATATAGTCACTTGGTGTGTGTAGCACGCATAAAGTTGATATAGGTTCAATCAAAGAAAAAAACGAAAATTAAGAAATGGAAAATGTCAAAATCCAATCATGAACGGATTATTGAAGATGGCATTCCATTGGAATTTTTTTGATTGAACTGCCCAAAAATTTATTCTCTTTGGATTAAATATGTTTTAGAACTTCTAGTACTCAACTAAAAATTGAGCTGCTTATGTTATTTGTGCAAGTGTTTGCACATGTACAAATTGTTTTGGTACATGCACGTGCTCTAGTATCAACTAAAAGTAGCTTTTCTATACATGTGCATTGATGAAAAATGTTACATGTATTGGATATATATATATATGTTTTAGAATGCAATTAATTGTTCAAGTAGTTTTACTATGTGCATTGATGAAAAATGATTCACGTACTCAATATATATGTTTTAGAATGCAATTAACTGAAAGTAGTTTTACTATGTGCATTGATGAAAAATGATTCACGTACTCAATATATATGTTTTAGAATGCAATTAACTGAAAGTAGTTTTTCTATGTGCATTGATGAAAAATGTTGCACGTACTGGATATATACACGAACTGAATGTGCCCAATTTTTCTTGTGGGATTTTCTGATAAAAATTATCCACAATGTAAATAAATCATCCACAATATAGTTTTGTACGAAGATTCCTTTCAGACAAGAGACTTGGAGCACTTCTCCGACTTTTGGTGGGATTTGACCCACATCTCTATTCCTAATTGAAAATCTAGTACAAAATTTGTCTGTCCAATGGTTGGATATGTTCTATGTTCTAGAATGCAATTAACTGAATGTCATCAATTTACCAATTTATAAATCAACAAGGCTACCTATTTGAGTGCATTAATGACATTGACCCGAATTCAACAAACATATACATGTACTTCTTATATTTCCAATCAAAATTAAAGGGATAAATACATATATCTACTTCTTTACTTTTTTTTCAATTAGAGCTCAATTGATATGGTTAGTTGCATTGAAAAGCTATGTTCTTCCTATTGGAAATTTTTTCACTCAAAAAAGAGTATGTAGAGATCAAAAGCAATCTTAAGATGCCAAATGTACTTCAACCATCCAAAAATTGAGTTTTAAAAACTTTTTGATTAAATCAAAACAATACTTCACATGAGAGTCTTCCATCTAGGCCAAATGTAGATTGAAACCATCCAAAAATTAGATCAAAACATTTAACATTATATCAAAACATTTAACATCTAACATTAAATCAAAATTAAAGGGATAATGTACAACTTCTTTACTCTTTTTGATTAAATCAAAACAATACTTCACATGGGAGTCTTCCATAGGCCAAATGTAGATTGAAACCATCCAAAACTTAGATCAAAACATTTAACATTATAACAAAACATTTAACATTTAACATTAAAGCAAAATTAAAAGGATAATGTACAACTTATTTACTCTTTTTGATTAAATCAAAACAATACTTCACATGGGAGTCTTCCATAGGCCAAATGTAGATTGAAACCATCCAAAAATTAGATCAAAACATTTAACATTATATCAAAACATTTAACATTTAACATTAAATCAAAATTAAAGGGATTTACATATAGCTACTTCTTTACTCTTTTTCATTAAATCAAAACAATACTTCACATGGCAGTCTTCCATCTAGGCCAAATGTACATTGAAACCATCCAAAACTTAGATAAAAACATTTAACATTATATTTATATTTTCTAAGTTGGTTTGATCTATTGATATTGAACATAATGTACATAGCGAGACCCATCTCCTGGGTTGCCTAACTAGCCAACACCAGAGGGGGTCTGAATAAAAAAAACAAAAAAAGGGTTGCCCATAACCAGGAAACCAACCCAGAAGATGTTGCCCAATATCGGGAAACCAGCAGACATAGAGTGTTCAAAAGCACAGTGATTGCAAAACATGACAAAAGTTCAAAAAAGCTAAAGAGGACCTGACATCAGGCGAGCTATTGATGTGTGTAGGAGGATTCTCCTCCACAATTGGACAACTGTAGTCCTCCGGATCATCATCTACTCCCTTGGAGTGCTGGGGGAGCTCTTCGAAGTTGAAGAGGAGCCAGAGTCGTCTTTGAGCTTTTTCTCCACACAGGTCGAGCTGTCACTGCTTGCGCCATCGCTGCTAGAGCTTGTCGAGCTGGATTTGACTGGAATAGATGCTGACTTCCTGGTGTCTTGGGGCTAATGGGTTGGGATGGTGGACTTTCTCTGCTACTTCTTGGAACCAGAGGCACCTTCATCTTGCGACTCCTCCTGAAAAAAGACAGAAATGGTCGTCGTAATTCGACATCTGACCATAGCGCTGGTGAAGTGAAATTGTGCAACACAGTTTTCCAGAGGAGGGTGGCTGCCTATGTCATGGATTGAAAGAGGCGGGCGAGAGCCAGCACTCCTGCCCCCTCCACCCCTACCCCCACCTCCCCTTCTACAACGCATCCGATGTCTACGCATGGGAGTCTTCCATAGGCCAAATGTAGATTGAAACCGTCCAAAAATTAGATAAAAACATTTAACATTATATCAAAACATTTAAAACATTTAACATTAAATCAAAATTAAAGGGATTTACATATAACTACTTCTTTACTCTTTTTGATTAAATCAAAACAATACTTCACATGGGAGTCTTCCATAGGCCAAATGTAGATTGAAACCATCCAAAACTTAGATCAAAACATTTAACATTATATCAAAACATTACTTCAAAACGTAGTTTTAAAAACTTTTTTATTATATCATACATAACATTACTTCACATGCCATGCCAGTTATAGTTCAACTATCCAATAAAAACATTTAACATTATATCACATGCCAAATGTAGATTGAAACCATCCAAAACTTAACTTTTAATTTAACAAAAAATTATAGATCACAACATTACTTCACATGCCAAATGTACTTCAAGCATCCAAAACTTAAATTTTAAAAACAAAAAAAATTATAACACATCATTACATAACATTCCAAATGTAGTTCAGAAGAAAAACAAACTTAAATTTTAAAAACAAAACAAATTATAACACATCATTACATAACATGCCGAATGTAGTTCAGAAGCAAAACATTAATTTATAGACGACGACATTACTAGTAGTTCAATTATCCAAAACTTAAAAGTTTTAAAAACCAAACAAATTATATAACAACATTACTTCACATTCACATGCCAAAAGTACTAAAACCATCCAAAACTTAACTTTTTGGAACAAAACAAATTATATTAACACTGTAATAAAATATGTCCAAAAATTGTAGATCTCATAAAATATGCCCAAAAATTGTAGATCTCACAAGTATCAAACTGTATCAAGTTATATATATATATATATATGACAGTGCATCTAGATAATATATAAAAAAGTAAATTTAAGACTATCTAAATCTTGAAATCAAATCTACAAATCATGTCCATCAAATAGAGATGGATGTAGCGTCTTTCCTATTAGGGTCTCAATCCGTGCACTATCATGCAAAGCATGGGAAACCTGTACACAATGCACATGTACTTGAACATTAAAATTTGATGTTTTAAAAATGAGTGAGAATATATATAGAACTTCATGTAAAAAATAAAATATAAAAAAAAATCATGCAATACCTCATGAGGTTCCCTCTCCATTTGTTCACCTGCTACAAGTCCCCCCCCATGGGAACATCTGCAACGGTAAACTATACAATATATATGTACAGTTATATATATATATATATATAGATATTAAAAAATTTCAAATTAAAATGCACGTGTACATATATAAAATTATTTTCAATAATATTAAAAAAAAAGTTAGACAACTTGTTAAAATGGTTGAAATGGTGTGGATGTTCCTATCTTCGTCGCTAGAGTCCGTGGATTAAAGAAATCTTCTATAGGAACCTAAAATTCAAAATTTTAAAAGTATAAAATAACTCAAGATCAAGATCTCAATTTATTAAATAAACAACAATTTATAAATTATAACTAAATTAAAACACACACACACACACACACACACACATAAGTGAAAAATTGAATACTTCTGCAGGTGAATTTGGGACATCTCTTAAGAGAGGCTCCAAATGAAAATCTCCAAGAACCTAAAATTCAAAAAATTTAAAATAACTCAAGATATAGATATATATATCTCAATTTTTAATGGAACTTTTTGAGGTGGAATATATATATATATATATAACTTAAACATAAATTTTAAAAGTGAAAAATTGTCCATACTTGTTGTGGATGTGGCACATCTCCTAAGGAAGTAGAAGGTACATCTCCCAAGGAAGAAGAAGGTACCACCATCCCAAAAACATCGGACGGAATCGGAATCTGTTAAAACATTTTATCATTATATATACATACATGTACATGTGTGCACAATTATTTATTTTAAAAATATCACTTAAAAAACACTAACATTTGCCAACATATCTTGATGGTGAGACCCATCTGCATTGTTTGAACCAGAAGTCCCAAACGTGATATTAACATTTTCGTCATTCATCATGCGTGACAACTGCAAATGGTGTTTTAACATATAATGATACATTTTTGTTAGATTAATGTACATAAAAATAAATGTATACATGTACATACACATGTATTTATTACAAATTGTACACATGTATATATGTTAAAATAATTGAACCCTAAGGTCATTAACACATACCATTCCCGTGCCCTCTTCCTCATGAAGAATTAGGTCTTGAAAACCATTGCGACAATTTTTTTCATATATTCGGAGATCTTCAACATTCATGTTGTCAATCTCTTCATCTGTACAATACACAAAATTGGCACATGCATTTTCACGTGCTCTTTTTCGATTTAGACAAACATCGACTCCACCCAATCCGTTGTAAACATTGTCGATCATGACATCCCTTGCTTCTCGACTTATTTGAGAAGTCGCATCCATCTCTAACCGCAGATTTTCGACCCGAAAAGGTCGACTCACCAATGGTGGCTCAGGGCGAGCCAACTCCACATCTCACTTAGTGCCCTTACGGTCATACAATCGACCTTTCCCCAGACCAAAAAATTCTGACGGAAGGTCATTGTAGTTGGGTTTCATATCCAAAAAAAATTCTGCATAAAACAATTGTGCAAAATAAACAGGAACCTCATCGTTCCATGGGAACCTTCCATAGGCCGCAAGATGCCTATCATAAAAATAGTAAGCTATATTTGGGTGCTTGAAATATTGCACCTTCAGCATTTTTCTTTTTGGCCCTTCCTTGAAATTAAACATTGACTTCGCCATATCTTTTGTAACTCTTTGTTTTACATCCTCCCATTTATCTAGACCCATTACTGTTTCCTTTCTCTTTCTCATCACTTCTACAAATGTATCATTCGTTGGCCCAAGAGTTTTGTACACATTTACAATTTCTCCCAATGAATGTGTAACTATTTCGAGGCTTTGTCGACTCTCAGCAGGTAGAGTCAAAGCCACGAGATCTCTCTGCAATTTTGCATGAAGTTTTTCACACCTTTGTAAGGTGCATTGCGCCATGTTTGTTTCTCATGGTATATCAGAAATGTCGGCCGGATAAGTTGTGTTAGGTAGACAACCTTCTTCTTGAATGTAGCGTTATGCCCTGTGTCTATTTTGACAAATATTTGGAACATTTTCAGCCTCTGCATCAATACATATAAAATTTCGTATATTAAAAAAAACACATGTAAAAAAAATTGTACAAATTCAATGAAAAAAATATTGAAATTGATGGCAACCTTGACGTGGTTGGTTAGCATCTTCTCCACCATGAAACTGTTGAGACCCAGAACGACCCTGCTGAGAACCAGCACCACCAGTCGTTGATTGGCCTTCAGGGGAATAAATATCACCCCCTTCACGCAACCTGCTACCACTCATTGATGGCCCTCTAAGGGGATTTGAACCACCACCAACCTCTCAAGACGAGAGAGAAGCTTCATAAACAAATACGAATTTATAATCAATTGAAAAATACATTCATGTGTACATATAAATACATGTACATATTCATTGATTAAATTGCGTGAACCATACCACGATTGGGTGAACCATGGGCACACTCCATGTATGGAGTAGAGACCCTTCTCTTCTTAGCTCCTAAAAAATAAAAAATGAAACTTATTAACAACTAATTTAACTCACAAAGTTAATAAAAAATCAATTCCATATGTACACACATGTATGGATATTTAAGATTATATTTAAATACCATGAACATCCCCCGATCCCTGATCCCCCATATGGGATTCTGTTGATCTTCGTCGTTCATCCTCCATGATATATATATCTATTGGTGGACATTTACACAAAATAAATTTCAGAAAATTAATGTAATTTAGTGTACACAAATTATGTAGAACACAACTTTCAAAGCACTAATTGATGCGTGAAGCTCAATTTAAGCAAAAAAAAAATTATAAAAATGATAATTTCACCAAATTGCACTTTACATGGTGGGAGCACACTTGGTATAAAATTGAAAAAAACACATGGTCATTAAAAAGAAGTGAAACTTCATTTAAACAAACTCCATTCAAACAAAAATTTGTTAAAGTCCCCGCATTTTAATTTTATAAAAATGTGAAGTTCACCAAGTTGCGCTTTACATGGTGTGGTGGGAGCACACTTGGTATATAATTGAAAAAATCACATGGTCATTAAAAAGATGCATTTATAAGTACACAACACACACATATCCAAGATATGTTACAATTTCCATCAATAAATTTTGAAGGAGAGCATCTCAACACTAATTCATCTTTGAGAGATGAATCTTGAATTTTTTAAGAAGAGCATCTCAAAACCAATTCATCTTTGAGAGATGAATCTTGCATTGGCATTGCTCTTTATAATTATAATTCATCTTTGATAGATGAATTATGAATTGGAATTTCCCCACGCAATAGATCAGTAGACATCTTATTCACATTTATACAATGCCTTATACTAAAAAATTGAAATTGGCTAACAATATTATTTGCTATTCCATGCAGTTCTTTTAGCCTCTCCTTATTAACTTGGCACACGCCATTCATCTGGTTGCACATAATTTCAGAATTGGTGAAAACTACAATTCCATTTGATCCATACTCCATCATTGTTCCCAAGCTTTCTATCAATCCAATATAATATGTCTTATTGTTTGTTGTTCTTCCCGGTATATTCATTTTCCTTTGGACGACTTTGCTAGTCGCAATATTGGAAAGCACATATGTAATCACTGCTTTCCCTGGATTGGGATAGCAAGAAACTTCTATGCATAATTTCCATTTTTCAACCATATTTAATGGTTTTCTTATCCCTGAAAAAAACAAATTCAATAAAAAATATATATATTAAATTGAAATTTATTGCAAATGCATGAGAGAAATGACACAATATCATGAGGTAAATGACATGTGCATGGTTTATCGTAAAGTTTTACTTAAAAATTTTATGGTCTAGAATTCACATCTAAAATTAATGGGAGGAAGCCTTTACTTTGTGGGAGAAATGACACATGTACACAGTTTACCTTAAAGTGGTTGTGTTTTATGAATATTAAAATGAAGAACTTCTATTTAGATCTATTCCAGAGATTAAATGTAGGGGAATTTACTAGATATGTCACCTTTCATAAAAGATGAGATCTAGAGGCTACCTGGCCCTTTACAGACTCTGCCTATAGAACTTGTAGAAGTTAGGAAATTTACATTGACAAATTTACTTCTGAGAAATTTACATTGACAACATATAGAGATTCAACTAGGCTTATGAAAAGTACAAGTGGACAATGTATAATTCTACTTAGAAGAGTCTTTGGTTTAATGGTTAAGCAAGAAAGAATCGTTACTTTCTCTATCTAGAGTAGAAGTGGAATACATAGTAGTTACTTCTTTTTTAGTGTTTTGGATGAAATTGGCTCTACAAGATATTAAGGTAAATTTCTTTTTGAGTGAGTAGAAGTGGAATACATAGTAGTTACTTCTTTCTGAGTGTTTTGCATGAAATGGGATCTACAAGATATTAAGGTAAATCTATATATCTATTAAGTGTTTCAATAGAAGTGTAATAATAATTTCAAAAAAGAAAATATTCTACTTCCTTCAATCACTATTTACATATCATCATAAAGTACCACTTCCTCACACAACAAGTCTTTGAGAAAATAGTGAAGATGGAATACATACCCACAAAGCCTCTTGTTAGAGAAACATTTGAATATGTGAGAAACAAATTAGGAATAGTTCTTGTAAATTATCTTGTTAGAGAACCATTTGAACATGTGAGAAACAAATTAGGGATAGTTCTTGTAAATTATTCACTTATTTGACTTCAAAAGAAGAGCATATGAAATTGAGTGCAATATCTATGTGGGAGAGTACACAATATCTAAGGGGCAGAATACAATATATTTGACTTTAAAAGATGAGCCTATGAAATTGAGTGCAATATCTATGTGGGAGAGTACACAATATCTAAGGGGGAGAATAGATATAACGAAGGAATAAAAAGAGTAACAAAAGGCATATGATTGTGTCAGTAATTTGAAGTAGTCAAGAAAGATAACAAAGGACCATCAAAATTGAGTGAAATATCTATATGATATCTATATGATCAAGTGTCAATAATTTGAAGTAAAGAAAGATAACAAAGGACCATAAAAATTGAGTGCAATATCTATATGATTGTGTCAATAATTTGATAATTTGAAGTATTCAAGAAAGATAACAAAGGACCATCAAAATTGAGTGCAATATCTATGTGGGAGAGTACACAATATCTAAGGGGGAGAATACAATATAAGGAAGGAATAAAAAGAGTAACAAGAAGCATATGATTGTGTCAATAATTTGAAGTAGTCAAAAAAGATAACAAAGGACCATCATCAAATTCAAATTGAAAGATCAAGTAGTCTTCTTCATGAAGAAGAAGCATTAACTAGGTTCATCATTTAAAGGGTTAATTTTTTAATGAAATATTTTATGAATAATATGGAATGAATCATTGTACATTATGATAAATCTTGTATTTAAATGACATTTGATCTATGAATAAAAAAGAAAATGGGATCATCTCTTCATATATATATGTGTGTAAGAGAGAAATAAAAAGCAAAGGAAATTCCACCAAACCTAAAGGAGTATGTCCTAATACATTAAATTATGTTTGGTTTCTAGAAGCATTAATCATGAAGAGTCATGAGATCCACATTTCAACCATACTATTTGCAAGTTAAAGGAGCATGTCCTAATACATTATTATGTTTGGTTTCTAGAAGCATTAATCATGAAGAGTCATGAGATCAACATTTCCATCATCCTATTTGCAAGTTCACATTTCCATCATGCTATTTGCAAGTTCTATATGAAGATATGTAGTCTAATAACTAATTAGCAAGTTGTGATGTGCTAATACACTATTATGTTTGGTTTCCATCATACTATTTTCAAGTTCTATATGAAGATATGTAGTCTAATAACTATACAGTATAGCGCATATAACATATAATGGCCTTTGATAGTATGAGCAAAGAGTCAAAAAACAGAGAGGCCTCCCAGCAGAGTTCCACCTGTTCATCAAGGTAAGAAACATAATATCGGAAGTGAAACAGTGACACCACTGAACATATGTGAATTTAGAATGACTTCAACTCTTTTTTCAAAGGATAAAAAACCCTATTTCATATATTGATAACAGTTCATATACAAAATATTCTTGATATACCCATAATAGGTTATCAAGTATAAAATATCATATTCTTCCTCGTACAGAAATACATCCGAAAAAGACAATATGTAGTCACATTATAGCAGTAGATCATTCTAGTTCAATCATTCTTCTTGTAAAACAAAGTTCCCTTCACCCTCATATTCCTAATTATGGTCGTTTAGCTACATTCTATCCACACGATGAGTGATTACAAAAAATAGTAAAGGTTGCACATTCCAGCGTTGAGGAATCGAGAGAAGGCTCACTAATGGCATACGCTTAACAGTGGTGGTAAAATTCCATGCACAGGTGGAGAATCGGCTAGAGCGGATGAAATTGATGGATCCACAAGAACTGTAACAACTGCAGCAATCGAATGCATATCATACTACCAGAAATTCAACATACACCTTACAGCAAAAGGTAATAAAATTTAAAGCATAATTATGGCTGTTTAGCTGCAGTCTATCCACACCATGAGTGATTACAAAAAATACTAAAGGTTGCACATTCTAGCATTGAGGAATTGAGAGAAGGCTCAGTAATGGCATAAGCTTAACAGGGGTGGTAAACTTCCATGCACATGTGGAGAATCAGCTAGAGAGGATGAAATTTATGGATCCACAGGAACAATAAGAATTTTTTCACACTGATTATCAACTAATCGACATTTCTAGGGATGGTTTTGTTAGCCTATTGACTGAATCTGCGAAGACCAAGGATGATCTCAAGCTACCTACTGATGACCAGCTGGTGGCACAGATTAAGGGAAAGACCATTGTAACAGATCATTACTGAAATACCATTCTTATATTAATCGAGCAGAGATCAGGGCCTTCCTTATCCATCAAAAAACAAAAAAATAGTTATACACTGAGACAACGTTCCATAGCTAAAAACGTTTAATTACTGTAGAGAATCGGGACATAGAGAATACAATAGATGTTCCTTCTCATCTCGATTCTATTTATTTAATATATGTGAATATCATATACATCCAGAAAGTTGTATGCCCTGAGAGAGGCTTGTACAGTTTGGGAAGATCATATTATACTGTAAAATAACAAGCCTTATGCTTGGGAGCCTCTGATGATTTTATAAACGAACAAACCTAGAATTACATTTCAACTTGATCTAAACTTCCATGCACAGGTGGGGAATCAACAACAGAAAGAGCTGCTTACCTAGTGGTTCGCTTGACGTTGCCGCAGTTAATCACCAACAGAGCAGAAGTAGCCCCAAACTAGTAGCAGTGCCACAAAAATTCAACGAACAGAGAAAAAAGACAAAAACACGCAAAGAAACAGAGCAAAGAAACATAGAAGCGGGAAAAAAACAAACTTCGCGGGCGATAGATTTATAAGAAATAGTTCGGCCGAACTAGTTTAAGAGTAAAACTTCGGCCGAACTTTTGTTGCCGGTTTTCCCATCTTCGGCAATTTTTTTTTTTCCACGCCGTCATTGTGCCATCAACCTAAACAGAAGAACGAGTTCGGCCAAAATTTCTCATAAATTTCGGCCGAACTATTGCCGAAAAAAAATTTCCGCCCCCGATTCTCACACAAGTGTAACCCAACTTCACATTTTCACCCTATTATTATTATTATTAAATTAAATTATGAAATCTATTATTAATATAAAAAATTAATATTAATATATTTTAATGTTAATATTAAATTTATTAATTTTGGATTAATATAATATTATTAACTATAATATAATATAGAAGTTGTTCTAATATAATATATACTACCATAGCCACATTAATTAATGTGGTTGATATACGTCATAAGAATCAACAAAAGAGTCATTAACACAAAAAGAGTCATACAAGCTGACTCAATATGTTAATTTTATTTAACCTAATTTTTTTATAAATCTAACATAATAAAATATATAATACTTTTAAAAACCCTGAAGTAGTCATTACTTAAAGCTACCTTTAAAGAAATAAAACCTAAACAGTTTCAATTGTAAGACATGAAGCACTCTATGATCTTTGATGGAGGTAGCTGCAACATTAATCTTTTGGAAAAATTTAGATAATATTTCCATGGAAAATTATCATTTTCCCATGAGGTGAATGCAAAACAAACATTTGTAATCTTGCATTTTAAATATGTATTATATAAAAAAATTTAATTGATGTGCGACATAAAATAAATAAATTAATTAAACATAATATTTTAATTGTCAAAGTATTTTTTATTTTTTGAAATATAAAGTAGAGAGAGTGGGAGGGAAGGGTAAGAGAGAGAGGGGGAGACAAATATGGAGAAAGGGAGAGGAGGAGAGAGTCTCCGAGAAATGGAGGGAGCTTGAGAAATGGATTTGAAGGAAAATATAGGGAAGGAAGAAGTTCAAGACATATAGAGAGAAAAAGGTGGAGAGAGAGAGAGAGGGAGCGACAAGGGAGAGATGAGGAGAGAGTGTCTATGTTTTGGGGTGAGATAGAAATACAAAGAATGAGAGATAGAGAGAAGGGGAAGAGATAATGAGAGAGGGAGGGAGATAGTAAAAAAAGTTGCATGATGGAGCTCAAGATATATATATATATATATATATATATATATATATATAGAGAGAGAGAGAGAGAGAGAGGCAAGAAGAAATACATATAGAGTGTAACAACCCTAGTGAAAATTCCATGTAATAAAATTAAAATAATAACCATGATTGATGGGAAACTTATTCCAAGCTGAATGTTGGGAAAAACATTCTAGTGGGTGTCTATTTCATTTATTATGGCTAAATAAATTGGCAAAGACAAAGGAAAAGTATTTGAAAAGACAAAATGACATTTTGGCACATTCATTTAAGAAAATAATGGAAATTTGGAGAAAAGGGAGTTGAAATGCCACAGGTTGCATGTGAGGATGAAAATGAAGGAAAACAATGGAAAATGAAGAAAATAAGGGCCTCTTCTATAAAAAGGATTTTGAGGACCGATCGGTACCTTTTGTTAGTGCATTTTTTGGAGCTCTCTCATTATTCTCTCTCACTCTTGGACACTTGGAATTTCTGGGAGCACTTTGGCATTTGAGCAAGAAAGGCAAGAAAGAAGGAAGAAGGAGGAAGAAAGCAAGGACGAACAGGAATAAAACAACTACAACAGGATTCTTAGTAGGTATCGACTTGCATGTGTATTTTCCTTGCTAGATTTGACATGCATGGTATTGCATGTGGTTCCTTGTTGTCTTGGCATGGTTTTTTCCATCTGTGACAATGTTTTCTGCTTAGCCTTGCCATTTCTGGATAGCCATGGTATTTTGGAGTTCTCATGTTTTGGTTTAGTTGGATTGCCAGATGGATTCGAATCTTATTGGGGTGGATATCCGGATTTATATAGCACATGTTGTAGTGGTCCTTGAACTGAACTATGGATCACAGGAAATTCACTAGCCTAGTAACCCTTGAGCCATACTGTGGGTTGCGGTAAAGCCAAGATTATGTTGCCTCAGTTTAGGGCCTAGTGATCTGGGATTGGATTGTGGTAAAGCTTGAGAGGTGGATTCCCTTGATTAGGCCTAGGAATAATTGCCAATGAATGATGGGATATACAGTAAATCCTAGAGGGTGGTGTCTTCGTTTAGGTCCTAATGACTCATGATTTAGACTGTGGTTTGAGATAAATCCTGAGAAACTAGGAGAAAAGAAAAAATTTCAAGGTTTAGGTGGAGAGAATCTGGTGTGTCCATTCTTGTTTTGGCCTAGTGATAAAGGTAAATCACACTAAAGAGAGTTATGGCATGTTTATTGTGTTGGCCTAGTGATCCAGGTTGGATCATGGTAAAGCCTAATTTCTTTTGATGAGGGTGAGGGGTTTAGCATCGGGATGCCCTGGCTGGTTCTTTCGGTTTGAGTCCCACATTCATGCTTGGAATATGGCATGGGGGTGATTGGATGAAGTAATATTTGGCTCAACCAATCTATGGTTGAGTGGAACGTGGAAGTCCCATCTTAGGTTGGTTTTTACATGCATTAATGAAGAACTCATTCCTTTGGTATTTGGTATGCAAATGTATTAGTTATTATGTGGATTCTATATTGTCTCCATGGTATTTTTGCTGTTATTTTTTTTTGGTAAGTTAGGCTAAACTATATTGATTTGAAATAAACATTACATATGCTGCAAGCTAGGTTGGTAAGATGTGCTTATGCAATCCCAACCTTCATTGCTTTCAAAGTAGCGCAGGTATGGGGATACCTCCGTGGAGGAAACCAGCCCCGTAATAACATCATACAAAAAATTACAAAATGTGTCGTGGCACTTGTGAAAGTAAAATTTCTATGATATGAACTGAAATAACAAAAAACTGAAAAGAGTTGGGCGACCGCACAGTCATGGTGCTCCTGCATCGTCCTCGGTGTCTGGGTCCTCCTTCTCAATACGATAACCGTACTCATGCGCTATGGCCTCCTCCTTAGTAGTAGGTCGATGCTGAGGCCTAGAAGCAGGTGCACATAGAATGGGAGCGATGGGGTACTCAGCATTCGGTACTTGCATCCAAGTGCATTTTGAGTCCATGATCCATACATCAGTGTCTTCCCCCACTTCCTCCTGAATCGGAAGAGGCTCGATTTTACAGGGCATGGGGTGCTCCTAGTGCATGATGGTGGATTTCCTGGGTCCACTTATACCCCTCTGCATTTCCTGAATAGGGGCCTCCTCCTCTTGGTTGTCCGCAGGGATCTGAGGAGCATCCCTAGCATGACTGCCAAAAGAGGAGCCCTCAAAGAATTCCAAACGGTTGTTGGGCCCTTGCTGGTAGTGACCGAGGAACGTGCCTCTTTGGCCACCCCTGATTTTCCTTTTGCATAGACATGGAGCCATGGGATAGTGAAGCAAAAAGAGAAGGGGGGCTAAAATGTGTAGAAAAATTACTCTTGGGGGATTAATATAGGAGCAGAGACAGGAAGTGCGTAGCAGAGTGATATTGGGCAAGGTGGCACGCAAGTGAGGGTTGCATAGCTGGGGGAGCTTGATGATGGGTGCACGCGGTTGGTAAAAACTAGTAGGGAAGGGGAAGCCAATGAGAGGCACATAATCAGGAAGGTGCATGGGAAAGAGGGTGCCTGACGACCTGGCACTAGGGGGGAGGCTGCGTAGCGGGTGGAGCACACAGGTGGGCTGAAACAAAAGCAAAAAGGCTAAGAGGGATTTGCAAGCCAGAAGGAGAAAACTATGAATAACACTATGCATAGGGGCCTCCCCTTTTGTAGACCTATGGCACAAGTGCAGATGCGGTGCATTATTGTGACATTCTCACAAGTGCATGTTGTGACAGTTCTCATGTGGAATAATGTGCTTTGAGTTTCGGAAGTGAGTCATAATCATTGGGGAGTTAATTCAAATAATTTCAATGGAGAGGTTCCACCCAGGGTGGTTGTTGGCATTGTGTATCTTCGTGATCTCGTGCATCCACAACCTCATGTGAATTATTGCAGAGATGTGGTTCCACTTCAGGTGAAGGCATGTGTTGCAGAACTTTGTCAGCTCGTACGTGGGAGGGAACGTTTTCATGCGTGCACGTAATGTCACCCGCATTCGGGGGTATTTATGTTGTTATTATGTTGGTTATAATCATGTATTTTATCAGTCATGATGTATGGCTCTATCCATGCTTTTGCTTGTGAATGAATGCACAATGGATCTATGGTCAAATAGATTGTATTGAAATTAATTAGGTAAGGTATAAATTCTTCTTAGCGATTCTAGATAAGTATGAGACCCATATTTTTAAATCTGCAATTTACACCTGTAGATGCAATGTTTGAGACATGTTTGACGAAATTTATGTAATGGCTAGGAGGGATACAGATGAGCTCCTGATGATGTGATTTCTTTCGTATTTTTTTTTAATGTTATTTATCATCTCCTAAATTTTCATGAAGTTCTGGGTAGTGACCTAGGCTATGTGGCTGAAAAGGTGGCACAAACCCCAGAGTTGTAGGAACAAAAATAATCAATTGGTGCCCTAGCCTCATGCTTGTTGTGTTGTGCCTATGGTTATAGGCTCCCCTCGACTACCTTTCCTTGGCATGCCTGCAGCTATGGTCCAAAAAGTTCAAAAATTCAGTCTCCCTCAGGGTTCAGGGGTCTGGAAGGTTGGGTTACCTCCTCGGGATGTTGTTGATGTTATGTAAGGTGTGTTTGTCTTGTTTATGTCGGTTCCACTTCCTTAAGGTCATTTAGGAGATTAAATATCATATTAGTAGCCTCTTGTTTTACCCTGTCTTGCCATCTATTTAGGTAGATGTGGGAGGAGGGTGTTATAGAGTGCTATCAGAGCATGGTTCAACTCTCAGACTGGATGGGTAGTGCGTTGATCATGTGTTATGTTGATTTCTTATGTGTTTTTCATACCTATGGTATATGTGTTTGTTGAATTCATGTTGTTTTGGCCATGGTGGCAGTGGTGTCTCCATGGAAGTTCTTATGGTGTTGTTGTCATGAATGTATGACTGATTGTGTGTTGTTCTTGCTTATGTATTGGGCATGCGCACTTTCTTACCTGTCACTACATGTTGTATATGAATTTCTTGCTTATTCTAGGTCACATATTGGTCATGCTTGTGGGTTGTCCATGGATGCTTGCTTGTGGGATGATATATGTTGCATATGCATTGGTCATTCATGTTTGGTTATACATATCGAGTGGGTGCATATGGGCAAGTTTTCATTGAGATTGTCATGCACTAGGTCATGTTGTGTATTTGGTATGGCCCATACATTGATGACTAGAATCCAAATAGAATGAAATTTGTGTTTATATGCCTAGAAATTATATTTGTATATGTTGTCATGATTATATCTATACATGTATTATGATGATTGGTTGATATTGTAGGATGTATCCTCCCCAAACTACACTAAGGTACATTGGTTTATTATGATTTGGTTTAGCTGACATGTGGTATCTGGCAGGAAGAATATAAGAATGAGTATAAATATGATAGACTACAATGACTCTCCCTATGAGTCATATGAGAAGCATGGTGGGCACTCCTATGATTTGGAAAACACATTGAGAAGCCTAATGGAAGCAATAAAGAGTTGTAAGGCAGACAATGAAAATCTCATACGTGCACAGGAAAAAAAAGTGGATGTGAATGCAATACTTCTTCAGAGCTTATCAGTTTTTCATAAACAAGGTCCACTATGGATCAATTATGGACATGAGGATGAAAATAATGGGGCATATGATAGTAGGTATCCTGGTAGACACAGGTCAGATAGAGAAGATACAGTGAGAGATGGCAGGTTCTTGGATACTTCGGACATGAGGGGTGATGAGTACAGGTACCATTATAGTTCTGGTTCAAATAGACATCATGATCATCATCGGTACCATCTGTTGTAGTCCCATGATTTAGTATATTGGTAGACCAAATGGACAGGGAAACATCAGACCAGTCTTTAGAGTGCTAGGACCTAGCCTTCCTGGACTCAGAGAGGGCTCTCTCTATATTTTTGCAAAGGATATGAACTTGTTTGCTTTGGATGGTTGATTTTAGGCTAGTTATTAAGTACAGGGTTTGTTGTTTGTTTTGGTTGGGTAAGATGATCCAGCATAATATATAGAATGAGGAAATATCTGAGTCATTGGGCAATGGAGTCTATAAAAGTCATGATAGGTTAATCAATAGATCGGGGAGCATCACAGGTAAAATATAACTTGGTCAATGGATCTTCAAGGTTTTTAAGGGCAATGATATGGACATTAATTGTGAGAATAGAAGTAGGACAAAGGGAAATTAAGAATCCTTTATCATGTACCTCTAACAAAAGGGACTTCAATATCATAAGCATAAAGAGGCAATCAATAGATAGGGAAAACCATACATTCTTTGATTCAACTAAAGCAGATAAATATTCAAGACAAACATTCTAATGAAATATAAAAGGTGAGAAAATCATTTAACTTCTAGTGATTTCACCTTCAAGGACAAGAAACATTCAAGACAAACATATAACTGTAATCAGAGAAGAGGGAACGCCTAAACATCTTTGATTATAGCTATGAAGATCTCTAAGAAAATTATTTAAGCAAGTACAAAGGGTATGATCGAAACAAAACCTCTTTGGCAGACTTTAACTAATGGTACATTAGAGAGAGACTTCAGAAACAGTGTTTTAGTGACATCAAGTAAGCAGGGCTAGCCATAAATCATGCTTGATACCTACTGTATTAAACCATTTGTGAAATAAACAATCTTAGGGGGTCTAAAGAGCAATTAAGAATTCTCTAAAATGTCTTAGCAGAGGAAAACACTAAGGCAATGAAGAACAAATAGAACTATGGTGCCATTAGAAAAATTTCTTAGCCTAAATCCTTTGTGCTACTGCAATTTTGAAAGATGGAAACATAATGAAACAGGAAAAAAAAATAACAGATTAGAAGCAGTTCACCATAAACCAAGCTCAGGGATCTTGCAAGCAAACCTCCTCCATCAACAAACGAATCAAGGCATTCACAAGTTCCAAGACATCAATTTCTTTTCAACTTCCAAGAAACTATGTATTACTTCAAAGAGTCATCAAATTCCAACAAGATAATGAGTTCAAATGCAGTATTTATCTACAAATGAGGAGGTGAGGCTAAGCTAGGGTTTCGGTGTCATTTATTATAGAGTTAATGAATTCCCTACATTGAAGACCATGCAAGGCTCAAGGTAGGAAAATTTGAAGGTACTTCTCTGAATAATAACTCCTATCTTAACTTCTGAGGGAATATAGGTGAAATGTTTGATTTTAAGGCCTATTCATAACTCTTACAGTAACTACTTGGTAGATAGGAAATATCTCTGACTGGGTTCAATAACTGCCTAATGATTTATTCAGGGAAACAAAGCACTAGGTGGCAGAAATATCTTTGAAAGAAGTAACTACCATAGGCTCAGTCATTTGAATGCATTTATGGGCTTAATCTGCTTCTGTTTTATCTTCAAACTTTTTATTAGGCCTTTAAACTCTATCTTTATACTCTGACTCTCTGTTTTTATTACGTTTCTTTTTCAACTGCTTTATCTATGTCTGTTCATTTAATCTTTTGATTTATCCTTCTGATCTTTTGCCTTCATCCTTTAATATTTGCTAACTATCTAACCTTTTGTTTTGGCTTTTGATTAAGGATTAGTCCTTTAATCTTTCAAACTCCTTCTCTTCACTGTTTCCTTTGACTGAGTTTATCTTTTGTGTGCAGGGGAGGCTCTTCTTCATGGTAGGAGGGTTTCTTCGACCATCGATGATCATGTTTCATGATGGTCGGTCTTCGATATAAGGCTTTGGCACCTCTGTAATTCAAATTAGGCTCCTCGATCGTCATCCAAAGGCTAATTTGTTCGTTTTCTGACCATCAGAATGCCTCTTAGGCATTCCACCATTGAACCTACACAAAAACACAATTTATTAATTTAAAACCTGTGGGGAGGGTGTATGACTTCATTTTCTGTGGTTTTGGGCTGTCGGAGGGTGTTAGCAGAGGAGGTGGTGGCGTAGGAGACAAGGTTACGAAGGAAAAACTAGGAAGGAGTTCAAACAGAGGCGGGAGGGTTTGAAGTTTGGCGCGGAGGGCAAGTGGTTTGAAAACCGGAAGTGGTTTATCGCGTGGAGAAAGGGTGGTAAGCGGTTTTTAGTGGGAGGTATGCGATATAGCCCAGCATGTGACGTGTGGTAGTGTAAACCACTCATTTCACATGGGTCAGAAAATGTTAGTCCCGATGCTAATTTTTGTGCGATATATGATGTGGGCCATTGAATCTTCGGGAAGGCGATCGATGGTGCAGAATAGTTTGGAATGGGGCCCGGGGGAAAGACGACATGGAAGGGTATTTGTCATTTAGCGGAGGGTCTAAAAAAACATAGAATTTGTTAGTTTAATAAGTTCAGGCGCTGTGGAATAAGGAAAAGTCCGGGCGGACAGGTGGCGTGACTTGATTGGGGTATGGAGTATAGTGGAAGGCGAGCTCAGGTCTTTCGAATAAAACAAGGCGAATGCGTTTTTACAAGGTTTATGGGGTTTTTATATATCAAAGAGGAGGAGGTGTTATTTACATAGGGAAGGGGCTTATAGATAGGCGGAGGTCGCATTTATATGAGTGCAATGGGGCCGAGGCTAGAAGGAAAGGGGGCTTAGGCCTGTTTTATATAAGGACGAGTTTTTTAATATAAAAAATAGAGTAATATATAAAAGAAGACTAGTTATGCTTAAGTTTGGGTTTTAAACAATGTAAAAGTGGAATTTTTCATTTTTTAATATAATGTAAAGGGAAATGAGGAATAGGGGTGTGCTTTATGAGGGTTTAAGAAAAGGAAAAATGGGTTTTTTAAAGGGAAAAATGGGGTGAATGAGAGTGTGGGTAGGGTAGTGAAAATGAAATCAGTAGGCCCAGAAAATAAAGTATTTTTGGAGCAGTGACGTGAACTTTAGAAGGCAAAGAGGGAGAAATTTAGTGATACAGTTTGACTTAGGATAATGAAGGCAGTGAGAATTATAAAACTCACAATATTTCACTAATCTTATTTCTAGAAATCTAGGACCATTACTTAGTCATCTTCAGAATCAGCAAAAATTAGTGATAACTAACAGTGGCTCCACTTGGGGAGGGCAGCTCCTTGTTTGGAGGTGTCTAGAACTTTCAGTTTATCAAATCTTTTAGTTTATGAAGACTAGTGCCTCTTTTATTGGGAAGGTTTTCCCTCTTTTTTATTTGCTGAAATTTCTTTGAAGTGGTGATCTCAATAATCTGCAACACATGATTTCTTAAACTTCATTTCTACCTACCCAACCTACTTGGCCTAACATTTTTTCTTCCTTGAGTGCACTTGAACCGGCAAAAACTTGACATTTTTATTTTGAAAACAAAAATAAACTTTCTATTTCTATCCTTATTGCTTCCAAGAGTTTAGATTAAGCTAGTGAACTCTTTTATTCTCTACCTAGACTATTAGACTACCAAGATTAGACTATTTGGAAGACTTGGTTCTCTAAGCTATTGACATAAAAATCAAAGCATGGTTCAAATCAGGATTAGGAAATCTGACTTACCATGGTTTATGGCATTGGAACAAGCTGCACACAAACATTATTTTGCATAAAATGTGACTAGAAAGATAAGGGTTGTGATCTATCATTTGTTATGCATCCTCATCTTTCTCTTTGGTTTTGTTTTGAGCATGTGGAACCAGTATCTTTCATTCCCTAATCTATCTTTTCTGATAATTCAAGCTTTAATATCTTTGACAATCATTTTTTCACTAACTTATCAACATAAAATTAAACATGTTCAACCTTGATTAGGTTAGATGTCTAGACAAGTTCTTTTTGAACTAGTAGTGGAATTTAGGCTTGCGCACTTTCAACAGTACTGTTTTTTGGGTATGGGGTTGTACCTCTTTTCAAATCTGCCCTCTTTTCCTTTTTCTGTTTTCTAAATTTTTGTTTTTTATGATATCTTATCATGCAATGTTATATATAATTAAAGCAAACTTTGAAGCTAGGACTCTTGACAAAAATAGTGTTTGAGCATCCTGCCATTGACAGGACCTCCAAATAACTCTTCTCCATTCATCCCTTGTAAGAAGAAAGCATTATGACCCCTAATTGAATGAATGATATAAGGCCCTTTCCACAAATTTTCAAATTTTCCCTGTTTACCTTTGTCTTCCCTCCTAGAATCCCATTTTAAAACTGTGTCTCCAACTTGGAAATTATTTGCTTTAGTCCTTCTGTCAAAGATATTCTTGATGCTCTCTTGAACTGCTTGTGCTCTTTTATAAACCTCCTCTCTTTACTGCTGTAAATGAATGGTTTGATTCAGCCTTCTCTGCATGTCATTTTCTTCTGATTACACTTCTTGGAGGATTTTCATGACTGGAACTCCCAAGGATGTTGGGAAGACTGCATCCATGCCATATACCAACTGACAGGGAGACATATTGATTGATTTCTTGGTGGTTATTCTATCATCCCATAAAGCATGAACTAGCTTACTATGCCATGATTTTTTATTTTTTTCCAACAGTCTCTTGATAATGTTGATCAGACTTTTGTTGGAGGATTCAACTAGCCCATTACCTTGGGGGTAGTAAGATATGGAATGCCCCAATATGATATGATATTTATGGAAGAAATCAACCATTATTTTGGATTTAAAGGCAACAACATTATCTGTAATGATCTTTTTAGGACAACCAAATCGGGATAATATGTTGGTCTCAAGGAACTTGATAATGACTGAGTTAGTAGCATTTCTTTAAGGGATAGTCTCTATCCACTTGGTAAAATAATTAGTGGCAGTAAGGATCCACTTATGTTGGGCAGATGAGGTTGGGTGAATTTCTCCAATAAATTCCAAACCCCATTGTTGAAAGGGAGCCTCAATACTGATGGGATGCAAAGGTAAAGGTAGGAGTTTCCTTTTGCCATAAAAAAAATTGCACTTATGGCAAGTCATGACTAGTTTTTGAGTGTCAGGGAAAAGGGTGGGCCAATAATAGCCAGCTCTAAGAATCTTGTTTGTTGTGGTTTTCCAGTAAAGGTGACCTCCACACTCTCCCTCATGCGGCTCATGCATGATTTTTCCTACATCATTCTCAAGCAAACATTTAAGCAATATGCCAACAGAATTTTTGCAACATAACATTCCATCTAAAATGCAGAATTTTAAAGCTTTTTGTTTCAAAAATATAGCTTTTGTCTTTGATAAAAAAGGAGGCGTATTGAGATAAAGATGCACATATATGATATCAACATACCAAGATGAATTCAGAAATATTTCTTCAATGTATGGAGTAGTGAATTATTCCTTTTCTTCTAAGTCATCAACCATATTCATATCTAATGCTTGGAAATTTGATTTAGCCATAAGTTTTGCAAGTCCTTGTCCTTTAACTAGCTTGGTGGGTCTGATTTCTAAATCATACTCTAAGATAATAGAAATCCATTTTCCCCTTTTACCATCAGGGTCTTGATTTAGAATATCCTTGACAACTGTATGTGGGACAAAAGCAATGATATGAGAGTGTAAAATGTAGACTTGGAAATCTTTCAATGCTTTTATCAAGGCTAAGGCTTGTTTCTCCATGATGTTATACTTGAGTGGAGCATCTCTTAAGGCTTTATTGAAAAATAATATTGGTTGTTCTTTCCCCATGTTATTCTTTTGTAACAACACTACAGCAATGGTGTGTTCAGATGTAGATGAAAAAATGTAGAAATCCTTGGTGAAATTAGGACTGATAAGAATTGGTGTTTGAGTGAGAGCTTGCTTCACTAGTTCAAACGACTATTTGGCCTTTAATGTCCATTTAACTCTTGTCTCCTTTTTTAGCATGTTTGTGATATTCCTCAAAATTTCAACAAGGTTGGGGATGAACCTTCTCAAAAAGTTAATCTTCCCAATGAAAGATTGCAATTCCTTGAGATTCCTAGGATGGCTGATTTTCAATGTGCCTTCAATCCTTTTGGGGTCTACTTTGATTCCTTCTTCAGAGATTATGTGGCCTAGGATCTTTCCTTCTTGTATACCAAAGAGTGTTTTTTGGGATTCAAAGATAGTCCATATTTCCTACATTTTTAAAAGACTTTTCTCAAATAGACTTTTGGGATTTTAGAGTAAACAATGATGTCATCAAGTTAAATGATTTTAAAGTATCCTATGTCTTTTGAAAAAGCTATGTCCATGGCCCTTTGGAATGTGGCCCCTGCATTCATCAAACCAAATGGCATTTTAACATATATGAATGTACCCCAAGGTGTGGTGAAGGCAGTTTGATGTTGATCACTTGGGAATACTAACACTTGGTTATAGCATGAAAAACCATCCAAGGTTGATATTCTCCTAGATCCAACCACATTTTGGAGTATGTGATCCATTTTAGGCAAGGGATAATTATCTTTAAGGGAGGCCTTGTTCATATTTGTAAAGTCAATGCAAAGCCTAATCTCCCCGGTCTTGTTCCTAACAGACACAAGGTTGGAAACCCACTCTAAGTATCTAAGAGGAACTATGATCCCAGCATCATACATATTTTTGATCTCTTTCTTAGCTAAAAGTAATAAAACAGGATTTATCCTTCTTAGTTTTTGTTTGAAAGGTTTCTTATTTTCCTTAAGAGGAATTTTATGTTGAGTAATGCTGGTATCCTATGATTTCAGATCTTTGTACCCCCATGCAAACATATCTCCAAACTCTTTAAAAAGTTCAATATATTCCTGTTTGATGTGAGGAGGAAGGGTTTTAGATAGCTTGATCATTTTGGGTTCCTTCATGTTGCCTATGTTATATTCTTCTACATTAGTTTATGTAGACTCCATCTTTGATTTTTTAGCTACATCATTGAAATCAAAAAGCTCCTCTAATGGTGTAAGGCCCCTTGGTATAGTATCATCTTTACATTGTAAAACCTCAAGGTCCTTTTGGTCTTGATTGTCAAGTAATTCTAATTTATAAAGATGTTAAAATTATTTTATATCAGCAGTAGAGGACAACTCTGTTTTGTGGGCTTGTTTTTCAGCAAAACAATCTTCTTCATGGCTTGAGCTAGATGTTGGTACAACAAAATCATTCTTAGATTGCAAAAAATCATCAATGTGCTTATCACCCTCAAACACTTGTCAATATTTTTCATTGTCAAGTACTGTAGGCTGATATTTTACTTTGACATTGAATTGTTCATTTACATGGGGTATTTGGCAATTGATGGCAGCAAAGGCAAGCTCATTTGCAAGGTTATTCTGAGCTCTAGGGATGAAAGTGAGTTCATATTTCTCAAAGGTTTTCAGGAGATCTAGGGCAGCATTCCTATATTCTCTTAATCTTGGGTTTTTGGATGAATACTTCCCTTTTATCTGCCTAATGATCAGCTCTGAATCCCCTTGGACTGATATTTTCTTGGCTCCTATGTTTTTAAGCAAATGTAAGCCAAGGAGGAGAGCTTCATATTCTGCAATGTTATTAGTGCATTGGAAATCAAGTTTGTAGGAATGTCCTTTGTTTGTATTATGTATCCATACACCTGCTCCAGAACCAGATTTTCCACAAGATCCATCAAAGCTCATGTTCCAAAGTGTTTCTATCTCACATTCATTCTCATTTTGTTGTTCAAGGCTGCCAAAATTTGAGTTGTTATATTCTTCTTTCGAGGGCAGATTTGGCTATTCCAATGGGCTTAACTCTTTCTCATTTTCATTTTCTTGATTACTGATTTCATCTTCATTGTACAAGATAAATGAATCAAGGTCTGAATGAATAGAATAAAAAAGAGTGTTGTTAGGCCTATCTAGGCTGCTTACCAGGTATTTCATATGAGATTCCCTGTATAGTCTTCTTTTTTGGTTAAAGACTAGGATTGTAGCATAACACATGTCCATTTGAAGGCTCCCTTGAAGTTTGGCTCCCCATGATCTGGATAAAAGCATACCATACTTTGGGGTAATGTCGGCAACTACTATGTCCATAGCTAGACCCTTAGCAGGAATTTGTGTTAGATTGACACATAAATCCTTAATTAGACCCAAACACATGACTCTGCTTGAATCAAAAGAATACACGTCTTTGTAAGGTTTACTAATTTCTAGGCCTAATATCTCCATCACCACTTTTGGCATGAGGTTGTGGGAGGCACCAGAGTCTAGCATGGCATTGTGCAATATTTTATCATGTATGTTTAAGCTAACATAGAAGGGAGGGATAACCCCTTGTTGGTATTTTCCTTATACTTCAGGACCAAACAACAATTTTTGTTTATCATCTGTCAAGTTTAAAGTATCAGTATCATTTCCTATATTCAAAGCTTTCAAATCTCGATTTTTATATACATCTTGGGTTACTAGTTCAGCTAAGGGTATGCTAATTTTAATCTTGGAAATTTCTCCCTCAACGCTGAAAGGTGCTAGTGTTTTTGACATATTTACATCTGTCTTGTCACACATGGTCTTTTCAAAAATTCTGATTTGCTGAGTTTTATTAGGACAGTTATTTTGGACAGATTTCTCAGGGCCACTAGTAGAAGTACTAGGGTAGCTTGGGTCAGCACTTTGTTGGATGGTTTTGTCTTTATTCAGATCAACTTTCTTAGCCATATTTTTGGTACTATTTGTTGTCTTTTCAAGAGGATTTTCTGAGGTTTTCCTAACAACAATTATCTGTGTTATTATTCTTGGAGGCTTCTTGGTTCCTTTTTCTCCTAAGATCATATTGTTTGTGGACCTCCATTATAGCATTTTCAAATCCTAATTGATAATATTCAGAATCCTCGTGGTTGTTTTCAGTTTGGTATGAGGAAAATAATCCTTGTTCTTCTTCAATAAGAAAAACATCACCTTCACTGTCAGATCCTATCAGATTTACATGATTTTCTTCCAACCTTTCTATCTCCCTTCCTTCTTCATCCACATAGTTGTCTTGGAAAGGAGGCATAATTTGTTGGTCATTATCTCTTTGTCTATTTTGAGGAGGATCTCTTCTAAAATTTGGATTTCCATTTCTGTTTTGGGGATTTGCTTGGTTCTCCCTAGGAGGTACACTTTCAATTAATTTTATCCTTTCCATCATTCTTTCCATTACCCTTACTAAGTTATCAATTTTGGCATCAGATGATGAGGATGATGCCATTGTTTCATCTTTGTATGTAACTCTTTTTTCTGTTTTTAACCTAACTCTTTTTTCAATTAGATTTTCTTCTACACTTATGGCTCCCCTCTGCATATCTTCTAGTGTTAAGGGGTATCTTTCTCTTAGCTGATAGGCCATGTCTGGGTCAAAACCTTCTGGAAATTTTTCTAAGGCTAAGCCTAGTGGAGGTTTCATGTTTGGTAGAAGTGCATTGTAAACATTATTGAATCTAGTGCAGTAATCTTGGACACTTTCCCTAGTATTTATTTTAAGGTTGCTATATTCTGAAAATATTTGGAGAGGGTTCTTTTTAATTTCCCATTTATTTATGAATGTTTGGTATAAAGAAGGGAAATCATTTATGCTATTGGGAGTTAATCTTTTCAACCATTTTTTGGCTTCTCCTCCTAAGCTTTGGGAAAATATCCTCACCTTAATGGTCTTTTCTTCTATTTCCATGTAGTCAAAGGCATCATTCATTTTATCTACATGATGTTGGGAAGTGGTAGATTCAATTCCAGTGAAGTGGGGAATTCAGGATTGGTAATCATTTGGTAAAGGAACTAGAGGTTGGGGTAACACTAAGGGGGCCTACCATGACGGGAACAAATGGAGGGTTTACAAGAGGTGGGTTTGTGAGAGGGAATGTGGGATGAAAGGAGGTGTTTTGAATAGTGGATGTATCGATGGGTGTGGTGGAAGTACTTGGACCAACAAACTGATTTTGAGTAGATTTTTTATGGAAGGAGCTAAAGTGATGAAGAAGTTGAAAATTAGGAGGAGTAGAAGGAGAGGCTTCTCTACTAGAAGTATGTTGTAAATCTATGGGATCAAGATCAGTCTGGTCAATATGACTATGTGACTTGGTTCTAAATAGGTTCTTTGAATGGTGCAAGTCAAACTGAGGATCTTTCAAGACTCTAAGGTGTTCAGGGAAATATCTTGCTCTTTGAATAGTCCTAACAGTAGTTAAATTTCCAACTCTAGAAGTTTGCCACAAAATCCTTTATGGATCATCAACTATAGTAGGAGGATTAGGGTCTGGATGAGATCTGGTATTGATCCTTTGTGAAGCCAGATTTCAAACTCAAAATTTGAAGAGGCTGAAAGTTTTAGACTATTTTTAGAAGGTTGACCTCTCTCAGTGCTTAGTAAACTTCTACAATATTGGGCTAGATTTCTAAACTTCTTAGGGCTGATTTGACACAATCCTAAGGAAGTCTAAAGAGAAATAGAGAAGTAATAGGCCTACTGGAGGCTAGTGGAGTCGCCAAGTGGATATTTTTGGTTGTTTTGAAGATAAATATGTATGGTCCACCACCAATAATTGACAAAAAACCAAGCTAGGAATGTTTTTTGGGTTTTCTGAGTTTCTTTATGGTAGCCCTAAGGTTTGTATGAGTGTCCTACACCTAAATCATCATTTAGCTAAGATGGTGAAACAAACAGAGTATACTCTTGGCTATTAGTTGATTTTCTTGAGCTTAACTAAGGGTTTAAATGAGTCTATAAGAGTTTTTAGGCTATCATGTACTCGGTCCGACCGTGATTGCCATTATGTTCTTGGCGATGAGGTGGAAGACTCACTCAAACTCTTTAACAAGGGATTCTAGAGTCCTAAGGGATACTTAGATTGTCACTAACTCATAAGGTCCCACCGTGATCTCCATTATGTTGTAGTCCCGTGTTTTAGTAGATTGGTAGACCAAATGGACAAGGCAACATCAGACCAGTCTTTGGAGTCCTAGGACCTAGCCTTCCTGGACTTAGAGAGGGCTATCTCTATTTGTTTGCAAAGGATATGAAATTTTTTACTTTGCTTGGTTTATTTTAGGCTAGTTATTAAGTACAGGGTTTGTTGTTTGTTTTGGTTCGGTAAGATGATCCAGCAGAATAAATAGAATGAGGAAATATTTGAGTCATTGGGAAATAGAGTCTATAAAATTCATGATAGGTTCATAAATAGATCAAGGAGCATCACAGGGAAAATCTAACTTGGTCAATGGATCTTCAAGGTTTTTAAGGGCAATGAGATGGACATTAATTGTGAGAATAGAAGTAGGAGAAAGGGAAATTAAGAATCCTTTATCATGTACCTCTAACAAAAGGGACTTAAATAGCATAAGCATAAAGAGGCAATCAATAGACAGGGAAAACCATAAATTCTTTGATTCAACTAAAGTAGATAATTATTCAAGACAAACTTTTTAATGAAATATAGAAGGTGAGAAACTCATTTAACTTCTAGTGATTTCACCTTCAAGGACAGAAAAAATTCAAGACAGACATATAACTATAATCAGAGAAGAGGGAATGCCTAAACATCTTTGATTATAGATATGAAGATCTCTAAAACAATTATTTAAGCAAGTACAAAGGGTATGATCAAAACAAAACCTCTTTGGTAGACTTTAACTAATGGTACTTTAGAGAGAGACTTCAGAAACAATGTTTTAGTGAAATGAAGTAAGCAGGGCTAGCCATAAATCATGCTTGATACCTATTATATTAAACCATTTGTGAAGTAAACAAGCTTAGGGGGTCTAGAGAGCAATTAATAATTCTCTAAAATGTCTTAGCAGAGGAAAACATTAAGGCAGTGAAGAACAAACATAACTAAGGTGCCTTTAGAAACATTTCTTAGCCTAAATCCTTTGTTCTACTGCAATTTTGAAAGATGGAAACATAATGAAACGGGACAAAACAATAACATATTAGAAGCACTTCACCATAAACCAAGCTCAGGGATCCTGCAAGAAAGCCTCCTCCATCAACAAACAAATCAGGGCATTCACAAGTTCCAAGATATCAATTTATTTTCAACTTCCAAGAAAATATGTATTAATTCAAAGAGTCATCAAATGCCAAAAAGATAATGAGCTCAAATGCAGTATTTATCTAAAAATGAGGAGGTGAGGCTAAGCTAGGGTTTGGGTGTCATTTATTACAGAGTTAATGAATTCCATTCATTGAAGACCATGCAAGGCTCAAGGAAGGAAAATCTAAAGATACTTCTCTAAATAATAAACCCTATCTTAACTTCTGAGGAATATAGGTGAAATGTTTGATTTTAAGGCCTATTCATAACTTTTACAATCACTGCTTGGCAGATATGAAATATCTCTGACTGGGTTCAATAACTGCCTAATGCTTTATTGAGGGAAACAAAGCACTAGGTGGCAGAAATATCTTTGAAAGAAGTAACTTCCATAGGCTCAGTCATTCGAATGCATTTATGGGCTTAATCTGCTTCTGTCTTATCTTCAAACTTTGTATTATGCCTTTAAACTCTATCTTTATACTCTGACTGTGTGTTTTTATTATGTTTCTTTTTCAACTGCTTTATCTATGTCTGTTCATTTAATATTTTTATTTATCCATATAATATTTTTCCTTCATCCTTTAATATTTATTAACTGTCTAACCTTCTTTTTTGACTTTTGATTAAGGATTAGTCCTTTAATCTTTCAAACTCCTTCTCTTCACTGTTTCCTTTGACTATTTTTATCTTTTGTGTGCAGGGGAGGCTCTTCTTCGTGGTAGAAGGGTTTTTTCGACCATCGATGATCATGTTTCATGATGGTCGGTCTTTGATATAAGGCTTTGTTACCTCTGTAATTCAAATTAGGCACCTAGATTGTCATCCAGAGGCTAATTTTTTCATTTTCTGACCATTGGAATGCCTCTCAGGCATTCTGCCATTGAATCTGCACAAAATACAATTTATTAATTTAAAACCTGCGAGGAGGGCATATGACTGCATTTTCTATGGTTTTGGGCTGTCCGAGGGTGTTAGAAGAGGAGGATATGGCGTAGGAGACAAGGTTCCAAAGGCGGAACCAAGCAGGAGTTCACACAAAGATGGGAGGGTTTGAATTTTGGCACGGAGGGCAAGCGGTTTTGAAAAATGGAAGCAATTTATCGCGTGGAGAAAGGGCAGTAAGAAGTTTTTGGTGGGAGGCATGCAGTATAGCATAGAATGTGACGCGTGGTAGTGGAAAACCACTCATTTCATCTGGGTCAGAAAACATTAGTCTCGATGCTACTTTTTGTGCGATATACGATGTGGGCCGTTGGATCTTCAAGAAGGAGATCGACGATGCAGAATAATTTGGAATGGGGCTCGGGGGAAAGACGAAATGGTAGGGTATTTGTCGTTTAGCGGGGGGTATAAACAAACGCGGAATTTGTTAGTTTAATAAGGTTGGGGCTATGGAATAAGGAAAATTCTGGGAGAACAGGTGGCATGACTTGATTGGGGTATGGAGTATAGTGGAAGGTGGGCATGGGTCTTTTGAATAAAACAAAGCGAATGTGTTTTTACAAGGTTTATGGGGTTTTTATATATCAAAGAGGAGGAGGCATTATTTACATATGGAAGGGGCTTAAAGATAGGCAGAGGTCACAGTTATATGAGTGCAATGGGGTTGTGGCTAGAAGGAAAGGGGGCTTAGGCCTGTTTTATATAAGGGCTGGTTTTTTAATATAAAAAACTGAGTAATATATAAAATAATAAGACCCGATAGGCTTAAGTTTGGATTTTAAACAATGTAAAAGTGGACTTTTACATTGTTTAATATAATGTAAAGGGAAATGAGGAATAGGGGTGTGCTTTATGAGGGTTTAGGAAAAGGAAAAATGGGATTTTTAGAGGTAAAATGGGGGTGAATGTGAGTGTGGGTAGGATAGTGAAAATGAGATCAGTACGCCTATAAAATGAAGTCTTTTTGGACCAGTGAGGTGAAATTTAGAAGGCAAAGAGGGAGAAATTTAGTGAAACAGTTTGACTTAGGATAATGAAGGGAGTGAGATTTCTAAAACTCACAATATTTCACAAATCTTGTTTTTAGAAATCTAGGACTATTACTTAGTCATCTTCAGAATCAGCAAAAATTATTGATGACTAACGCCATTCTTATAGGAGGAGTGACACGAGATACATCCCGAATTAATTTAAGAAAGAAAAGCCACCTACTTTCAATGGGGACTTAAAGAAACCAGAAGAGGCAGAAGCTTGGATATTTGGGATGAAGAAGTTATTTGAGTTGCATGAGTACTCAGATAACATGAGGGCCAAGATTTCTATCTTTAGCCTTAGAGATAAAACCAGACATCTGGTGGGAAGATGTGAAGCAGGTTAGACACATCAGGATAAAGGACTTGAGTTGGCACAAGTTCAAAATACTTTTTAGGAAAAATTACTTGTTAGAAAGGTATTACAACAGTAAGGCTAAAGAGTTCTATGAGATAAGAATGGGATCTATGATAGATGAAGAGTACATGACCAAGTTCTTAGAGCTATTGTGGTAAGTTCCATATCTTACCGATGAGAAGGATAAATTTCAATGATTTTTTAGTGGTTTTCCATTAGCATTCAAAGATTGAATGGAGTACGATGAGCCTTATAAACTTGAGGAAGTCATTGGGAAGCTGAATTATTTAATAAAAAATCTACTGAATTCTTGGATGATAATGGGAACTAGTATTCCTACAAGGAAAGAAGAAATCCACATTAGTTAGGATGGTGACAGCCATGTAGGCCAAGCACAATTGCAGCAAAGGGTGTGTGCTATTTTCAGTTCATATCTCTAGTGACAAAGGTAAGGAGGTTGAGGATGTATATTTTTCAATCAGGTATCTAGTGTTGCAGCAATTTTAGGATGTGTTTCGAGCAGATATTTCAGAGTTTCCACCACATAAAGAGGTATACTTTTCTATTTATTTGGTACCAGGGGTAGCTCCAGCATCAAAGGCACCTTACATGATGAGTACACCAAAGTTGGTAGAGTTAAAATTGCAGTTGAAGGAAATGTTGGACAAAGGATATATTAGGCCAAGTGTATCACCATGGGGTGCACCAGTGTTATTCAGGAAGATGAAAGATGGAACTCTCATATTTTTCATTGAATACCTGCAGCTGAACAAATTGAACATCAGGAATACGTATCCACTACTAAGGATCGATGATTTGTTTGGTAAACTAAAGGGAGCAGCAATGTTCTCTAAGATCAACTTTAAATCAGGATATCATCAGGTATGGATCAAAGAGAAGGACATCTACAATACTGCATTTAGGACTAGGTATGGGCATTATGATTTTTTTGTAGTTCCGTTCGGTTTGACTAATTCCCCAACACATTTATGTGTTTTATGAACAATGTGTTGCGTCCTTACTTGGACAAGTTTGTGATTTTTTTCATTGATGACATATTTTTGCATTCTAAAAATGAGGAAGAGCATGCAAATAATTTGGCAGCAGTATTGAGTTTGTTGAGATAGCATCAGTTGTATGCTAAGATCAGAAAATGTAGTTTCTTTCAAACTGAGGTACACTACTTGGGACATGTTGTCTCTAAGGAATGCATTGCGGTACAAGGAAAATTTTAAGGATGGAAGTTTATATTAAAGTTTAGCAGCCTTGGCGAATCTTACTAGTCCCTAATATCCAAATTTAAAATTTTTGATTATAATTTTGTAAAAATGTTTAGATTTCTAATTATTTTATATTAAACAATATATAATATTGGCGATTTTTGAGGTAAAATAATTTTATACTATAAAATTTGGCCAAATTCATTTTTAGAAAATTGGAAATTAACAAATCTTTATTTTGGAAAAACCATGGAATAATAGCCCACCTATGAATATTAGCCCCTAAAATTCCCTGTTGTAGTAGATCCAGAAATGGTAAGGGCCATCATGGAGTGGGTAGCCTAGGGGGATAATATAGGGTACAAAGGGAGGTACCCAAGGGAATAATATGATGTAATAATGTAAGAATGATAAATAAATGGGCCATAGTTAATAAATAAAGTGGTTAACCCACATTATGCAAGGGACCATATGTAGCTAGGAAATAATGTTGGGTCCTTATATTACTAGTGTAGTCCCTTATTTTTGTTATTTTAGCCCCCTTATTGTTATTTTTTTACCCCTATAGCCGTCATATTGTTATTATTGTTCCCCATAAAAACCACTATTGTTATTGTTGTGCCCTTACATCATTATTTTTAGGTCAACTAGGATTATATTGTGAACCCATGGAATCCTATATATAGAAAGGAGGATTTGTATCATCCAAGAATTTTTCATTTATGTAATGTAAAGGAGGTTTCCCCCTCGAAGTGTCTGATTTCTAAGGTGTTTCATAACATTTGGTATCATAACATAATAATATAGGGTTTCGCTACTTCAAACAGGTCATCATGGAATTTTCGTTATAACTTGCTTCCTATGAAGGTTCAGATGCTAAAAAAAAAACCCATTTGTGAAGATATCCTAAGGAACGTCTTGTAAGAAGTTTAAATCTTGGTTCACAATATTTTTCGAGATATGATCTTTGTAAGTTAGGGTTTTTGCAGGCTCTCGAATTTCATCTAAAGTAGGTGAGATTGGGAAAATCATCATAACTATCTCTCTGAGCATCGAATTGGAATTATGCAAAAGGTGGCTGAAAGTACATAGACTATAGTACACGTTCTCTCTAATAAACTAGTCCATAATTAGGTCATTGTGGGAGATTAGGCATAACTTTGAGTTGAAGAATCCAAATCATGTCTGAACTGTGGCATTGGAAATAGGACTTAGAGGGCTTATACATGATATAAATTCAAATCTTGAAGATCATAAATTACAGAGATACATCAGTTTCAATATCAATCTCCTTAAACACAAGAAAAAGGTGTGTATTTGTTTTTCAAATTGCATAAGTTTTGTTTGAAAAATCAGTTTGAAGTGATTCCAAGGGCATATTGAAGCATATATATTAGTATTGGATTCTGAAATTCCCCTAAAAAATAATTTAACACCCATTGAGCCCTTGAAAGGCTCTACTATGACTCATGAATAGGAATAAGTACAACATGATATATCAAAATTACAAGAGCAAGTGCAACAACTTTTGCTCTCGCAAAAAGAAACAAAAAATTAAATGGAAGTTTTGAAGAAAGGTGTGGAAGCTCTAGATGTATGGTTTAAAGAAAGGCGTGGAAGCTAAGATGGATTACATGGAAGAAAAAATGGAAGACATGAAGAATGATATAAAAGCAGACATGGAAGGTTTGAAGGAAGGTTTGACAAAGTTGATACAAGAAATGATTCGTACTAGTGAAAATATAGTGGAGGAAACTCATAATGAGAACAAAATAAATGTTAATCATGATTTCCTAAACTATAATGATGGATTGAAGACCCACCATATTCCAAAGATCGATATGAGGAAGTTTTATGGAAAGGATCCCGTAACATGGATACTACAGATGGAGCAACATTTTGATCTCAATAATGTGCAAAACACGCAAACGGTACACATGGAAAATTTATATTTAGAAAAAAATAAATTTGTATGGTATCGATGGCTTTGCTCCCATAAAAAAAATTCACTTGGTCAATTTTTACGGAGGAAATGATAGCACATTATGAGGATACAAAGAGCAACACCTTCTATAGCCAATAGATAAATCTCAAACAAAAGGGTTCAGTGGTGGAGCACATTGAGGACTTTAAAAAGTTGAATATAAGGGTAACTGGTATTCTAGACGAACACAGGATTGATGTCTTCATAGGGACATTAAAGGATAACATCCAAAATGAGGTTCACCTTTGGGAACCTGATTCATTAGAGAAGGCATTTAGGTTGGCAAGAAAAAATGAAGGTAAAATTTTGGTGACAAGGAAGCCTCCCACTCGCATCTATAAAGATGGAAGTGTTGCTACTCCTATACTTCCACAACCTATAAGGTTGACACCACAAAATTTGGAAGAAAAAAGAGCAAAGGGGCTTTGCTACAATTGTGATAGCAAATACACTAAAGTTCATAAGTGTGCCGAGAAGAAATTATTTTACATAGATTTTGAAGAGGAGGAATAAAATGAACAAGAAGAGAATATACACTAGGAACAAACCCTAGAGAAAGAAGAAATGAGTCCGACCATATCCTATAATGCATTGGCAGAAATTACCACTCCTCAAACTCTCAAGATAGAAGGACATATCAAGAAGAAAAAGGTAATAGTGTTGATTGATTCGGGTAGTACCCATAATTTTATTCATTGTAAGGTAGACAAGGAATTGAATTTCTTCCTATACCTAGCACCAGAGTGTCAAGTGATGGTTTCAAATGGAGAAACTATAATTTTCTCTAGAAAATGCCATAATATCAAGCTAATCATGGGGGAATATGTATTGAATAGTCCAATTTTTTCCATTCAAATGGGAGGTGCTGATTTTGTACTAGGAGTACAATGATTACAATCTTTGGGGATGGTAGCTTTTAATTTTCAAGAACATTTCTTGAATTTTTTTTTGGAAGGAAAGGAAGTTGAATTAAAGGGTATAGCAGGGAAGTCAAGAAATATAATAAGCTCTAATGTCATGATAAAGCTTCTGAAGAAATAACAACGAGGCGTAATTGCACAATTATGCTCACTAGAAGTTCCAACACTAAAATCATATATTTATCCAGGTCTCCAAAAAGTCTCGGCCAATCATTCCAAGGTGTTTCAAACTCCCAATGGACTCCCACATATTTGTGATCATGATCATGCTATTCATTTGATTCCAGGAAGTGTTCCTCCAAACATCAGGCCTTACAAATATCTTTATGTCCAAAAGAGCAAAATTGAACGTATGATTGCAAAAATGTTAGATGCTGGTATAATTCAACCTAGTCAAAGTTCTTTCTTTGCTTGACTAGTATTGGTGCACAATAAGGATGGATCATGGCACATGTGTCCAAATTATAGGGAGATCAATAAGCTCACTATTAAAGATAAATTTCCCATTCTTGTGATTAATGAATTAGATTGAGAAATTTATTTTACCAAGTTGGATCTTTGTTCAAGATATCATCAAATTAGAATGAAGACTGAAGATATTCCGAGCACAACATTTCGAACTCATGAGGGTCATTATGAATTTTTGGTCATGCCTTTTGGCCTTACCAATGCACCTTATACATTTCAAGGGTTGATGAATTCCATTTTCAAACCCTTCCTTAGAAAATTTGTGTTAGCATTTTTTGATGTTATACTAATCTACATCAGGTATTGGAAGGATCATGTTCAACATGTTGACAGGGTGCTCAAACTATTGGAGGAGAAACAATTATATTCAAAAACCTTCAAATGTTTATTTGGAGTAAAAGAGGTGGAATATATGGGTGGAATAAGAGGTTGAAAGTCCCCACAAACATAAAGCAGTTGTGAGGATTTTTTGGGTTAACGGGGTATTATTTCAAGTTTTTTAAGAATTATGGGAGAATAGTAGCACCTCTAACAACATTATTGAAGAAAGATGCATTTTCATGGACTCCTAAAGAAACTAAGGCCTTTGAACATCTTAAAGATGCAATGTGCCCAGCACCAGTCTTAGCTACATTAGACTTCACAATTTTCTTCATTGTGGAATGTGGTGCCTCAGGAAATGGAATTGGTGTTGTTTTAATGCAAGAAGGAAGACCCATTGCTTTTAAAATTCATCCAATCAAAGGAAAGTATTTACATAAAGATATTTATGAGAAGGAAATGTTGGAAATACTACATGCACTAAAGAAATGGAGACCTTACATAATGAGAAGACACTTCAAGGTAAAAAATGATCATGATAGTCTTAGATACTTTTTGGAACAAAGAATATCTTCAGAAGAGTAGCAAAAATGGGTCACAAAGATATTGGGTTATGACTTTGAAATCATCTACAAAAAAGGAAAGCTAAATTTTGTTGTAGATGCACTCTCTAGAAAGGGTGAAGAGGTGAAAGCATTGCTTTGTGCCATTTCTATTATCGAACCAGACTGGATAGCTGAAGCAAGGGATGAATGGAAAAATGACTAAGAAGTGTGGACACTCATTCAAAATTTGTAGAAAGATCCTAGTCCATCTAATACATTTAGTTGGAAAAATGATTCCTTATGGTATAAAGATCACTTATATCTTTGTAATAATTCCCAGCTAAAACAAAATATTCTTTTGGGATTGCACACCTCTCCCTTAGGAGGACACTCAAGATTTTTTAAAACTTACCACAAGGTGAAGAAATAATTTTTTTGGGATGGCCTTAAATTTGATATTCAAAAGTTTGTGGCCGAATGTTTGGTTTTTCAGAAAAATAAAGTTCAAACAATTAAGACCCCGAGTCTTCTGCGATATTTACCATTCCAAGTCAACATTGGGAAGAGGTTTCAATGAATTTTATCACAGGTTACCTAAGTCCGAAGGAAAGAGTGTCATCATGGTGGTAGTTGATAGACTTACCAAGTATGCACACTTTTGTGCATTATCTCATCCATTTAAAGCAAGTAAATTTGCTACTTCATTTATGGAAACAATTCAAAAGCTACATGGAAACCCAAAGATTATTGTAAGCGACAGAGATCCCATTTTTACTAGAAATTTTTGGACGAGATTATTTTCTTGTTTGGGTACTCAACTAGGTCATAGCTCATCTTATCATCCTCAATCCAATGGGAAAACTGAGACAATGAATTTTTTTTTGGAAGGATATCTTCGTTGTTTTGTATCTGATAAACAAACACAATGGGTCAAGTGGTTAACTCTGGCTGAATGATGGTATAACACTTCCTTCCATACTGCAGTAAAAATGACCCCATTTATGGCATTTTTTGGATATCATCCACCGTCCATCACATCATTTTTAAGAGAAAATTCTAAGTTTCAAGCAATGGAAGATCACATCGAGAATCAACAACAAGCTCTCTAACTCTTAGAGGATAGCCTAAATTTGGCACAAAATCGAATGAAACAACTAGCAGATCAACATCACAACGAGAGAAGTTTTGATGTAGGAGACTGGGTATTTTTACGGCTACAACCGTACAAACAAATGTCCCTCAATAAAGCTAAGAAGGATAATAAACTATCACCAAAGTACTATGGTCCTTACAAGGTGTTGAAAAATATTGGTACTATGGCATACAAATTGGAGCTTCCCGATTATTCTCGAGTGCACCCAGTTTTCCATGTTTCATGCTTAAAGAAGGTTATAGGTGACAAAATTCTAGTTCAAAAAATATTTCCAGAACTTGATGAGGAAAGAAAAATCATATTGAAACCTGAAGAAGTCATGGAAAAAAGAACTCGACAAATACGAAATTGATCAATTTCAGAGTATCTCATCAAGTGGAAGAACTTACCCACTGAAGATTCCACATGGGAAGATGAGAATTTTATACAGAAGCATCCAAAGCTACTCAAGAGTTGAGGACAACACTTTTTGAAGGAGTGGGGCATGTTAGGTCCCTATATTACTTGTGTAGTCCCTTATTGTTGTTAGTGTAGCACCCTTATTGCTATTTTTGTACCCTTGTTTGCATGCAGTCTGCTGATCAACCTTGGGAATTGCGCAATCCATTTTGGAAAAATTCCTAAATAAGTAGGGGCTTAGTTTCTCAAGGAATTTTGCAAGGAAATAGGGGCTCAAGCAAAGGCATAAATTGACTAAGTCTGGGTCAAAGCTTCTCAGTGAGAAAAGAGATAGGTTATTCACTTACAAGTTGTGATCAATTGAGTAAAGAAATTGTAATACATGTTTATTCATCACATTAATGCAAGTAGACATTGGGTTTTTTAGCATATTTCTTTGCCCATGAAAAATATTGTGTGCATGTGTGTTATTTATTATTGCATGTCTGAAATATTTTTTCTAAATTGGGAATTAACTTCCACATAATAGTAGAGTAGGTTTTTGTCTTGTGATGTTGATTAAAAATTCATGAGAAGTTTCAAATCTACACCATAATTTCTACATGGTATCAGATAAGGATTCACATTCAACTAGGAATTTCGAAGTTGTTTCTTAGGAGGTTCGAATTTTCATTTCATTGTAGTAGGATCTCTTCAAAGCTGAGAAGATGACCTTGAATGGTTTGAGGCTAGAGTATGCCTTGGAATGCAACTCTAATTTCATCGCATGGAAGGATCACATGCATGAGATATTCAATGACAATGGATTGCTAGAATACATCAAGAGAGATGTTTCAAAACTAGCGGAATCTTATGCCCAGAACCTTGCTTAATGGAAGAAAGATGTAGCCAAGGCAGGGAGAATAATATTGGAGGGAGTATGGGACCAAATTGTCACCAATATCCATGGGAAATAAAATCCTTATGCAATGTGGTAGGCACTGACAGATCTGTTCTAGAATAGTAGTTACCATAGGAAGTTGGCACTCAAGGATAAACTTTGAAATATCAATATGTATAATATTGACACTATACTGTAATATTTAAGAAGTTTCACACAATTTCTTGATGAGTTTGCAAGAGTTGGTGTTACTTTTTCAGAGGATGACTTGGCAAGTGTAGCCCTTCTCAGCCTTCCCAAGAGTTGGCATAGCTATCAAGATTCAGTGAATGAGAGGGAGAAACTATTGAATTGGGAACACTTATGGTCTGATTTGGTACAAGAGGAAATAAAGAAAAATACCAGAGATAGGACCTCATCCAAAGGCAAGGATAAAGAAAAATTTTCATTGGTTGGAAATGGAAAGAAAGGAAAATGGAAGAAATCTCAAACCAAACCAAAATCCATCCAAGGGGGAAAGAAGAAATATTTGTCAAAAATTAAATGCCTCCATTGTCATGAATACATGCACTATGCGACGAAGTTTCCACACAAAAAAGCAAGCAACAATACCTTAAGAGGAGCATCATGTAGAAATTATAAAAACAATATGTATACCGATGGATTCAATCTGATCATGCAATATACTAGAGCAAGATACTGAATCCTTATACAATTAATTTGCGAAAATTAAACACAATTGCACAATCACACCAAGTATGAGAAAGAAAATCAATACACAACACAAGATCTTTTTTTGGGGAAAGAAACCTGCTCAAAACCCATCTATCTCTATTGTATAATGAGCCAAGGAATCATGAAACAATACAATGCACTCTTCTCACAAGAGTCTGTTGCACTTTCCTGACTGTCTCACACTGATATGGAAAAAATTGGGCTAGTACTTAGCCAATTCTCAGCCTTTTCTCAGCCTTCCTTGTTTACGCAATCCCTAGGAAATTAATCCCTATTAAATAGGATAATTATCCTTCCTTGACTGTGCAATACATCATGGGCATCCTATGGTGTATACAATTACACTCGGGAAATTTTCTATAAATACAACTAATAGATATCTCCCCTTTAACATTTATCTCAACTGGGTCTTCATTAGAACTAAAATGCATGCATATATTAATATTAAATCATCATTCACTTGACAGATCACTACATGTGAATTAAATCTGACTTAATTCACTTGACCTCTCAAAAGTGCAACAATCAGTTACAACTAGTTACACTGATACTCAATTAATTGAGTTAACTGATTTCTCATGCATTAAACTAATACACTAACTGCAACTTGGACTCTAAAAAAAATATAATCACTCTACATGCCTCACCAACAACCCTCAACTCGAATTTCATGAGCTAACTGAGTCTATCACACTCAGTTAACTATTACAAGTGATTATGAGATACTATTAAAATATATTGTCCAATTTATTTAAGGGATAAATAAATTTGACACATATTTCTTTAAATTTAATTAAGGAATAATTAAATCAAAAGCCTCGCATGGTAGCCATTTCTAGGTGCCATTTTATCGATGTTGTTTCTGGATGCCAATTTCACTATTTCTTGTTGCAAATTTCAACACTCCCTCTCAACAAGAAAGGAATCAATCTGTCCTGATCCGGTACCTTTGGAATGTTCTGCATGTAACACTTCTGAAAGTGAATAGCCTCCAAACAACTACCATCAGAGTCTGTTGACTACTGCTAGTTACTGCACATGTCCACTGGACTTTCTGCACTGCTGACATATGCATCCATGCACTATGCACTGCTTCCATCTCTGATCTGCGCTCTAGTATCTCACACCCGTCACTCTGATTTTTGTCTTCCTGGCATTTGACTGCATCAATCTAACTGATCCTTCATACTAATGTTGTACTGTGGAGTCCTCGTAGCCAGGTTCGATCCATGAGACACACCATCTCAATGAATCCTGCCCAAATTTCTTCTTGGGATTAATTCTTCACATCGCCCCACCTCACACTTGGAGGTATAGATGCATGTACTCCCTCTGCCCATCTAGCTCGAAATTTCCCCCTCCTGTAGGTCTCTTCTTGAGTGGAATCTTCCACTTGATCTCCTCTCTACTTTTATAATTGTGGCTTCTCCACAACCTTCTGATCTTGCTTCTGAAGCTGCATGCTGAGAGATAATTGCTCCCTATCAACCCCCAAGTCATTAACCACTGCTTTGCTCCTCAAATCATTGCATGCATCCTCAACATCAAGAGAATACAGGTTCTTGACTCTTGAACCGATATGCTTCACCTATCCCGTGGCTATGTGTTTAAGGAACACCTTTCCATTTCTAAACATCAGCTCATAACCACGATCTTCCAATACTGCTACGGAGACAAGATTCTTCCTTAGGCCTGTAACATACAAAACATTTGCTAGTCTGAGATGGGAGCCATTCTCCCTTTGAAAGGTAACTATACCTATGTCAGTCGCGCTATACCTCCTGCCATCTCCAAACTCTATTTTCTGCTAGAGGTCCTTCTCCTCCAAGTCACTAAAGAGATATCTATGCCCCGTCATATGGAATGAGGCACCGCTGTCTAAATACCACATGCATCCCATTATAGTGTTGGCCATGCATGAAATGAGAGTAAAATCAAGCTTAAATTGTGAAGCCAATGCTTCACCTACTGGAACTGTAGGATCCTTCTTTCTTGCCTTCTTTTGTGGACAATTTGTAGCATAGTGCCCATGCTCATGACATTGAAAACATATGATCTTGGACAAGTATTCCTTGCCCACTTTGCCTAGGGATTTCTTTCCCTTGGTCTTCTTTGCCTTAATGGCCAAAGCACAATCTTCCTCATCATTAGTCTTGGATGAGGATCCATCCCTGGTATTCTTCCTGAATTCTTCTTGTACCAAATCCGACCAAAGTTGCTCCCAATAGGGTAACTTATCCCTCCCATTCACTGAGTCCTGGTAATTATGCTAGCTCTTTGGAAGGCCTAAAAGTGATAGGCTCACCAATTCATCATATAATATGTTCACACAAACACTTCCAAGCTCATCTCTACATTGAGTGAACTTTTCCAAGTATGTTGGTACCATCTCGCCCTCCTCCTTATTTATTTTCTTGAGCTTTTCCTTCAGTGCCTACTTCCTTTGGTCATTGTTGTTCTGAAACAGATCTGTCAAGGCCTTCCACATTGCATATGGAGTCTCCTTACCATGGAGAATCAAGACAATGTGATCTCAAACTCCCTTTCATAATATTCTCCTTGCCCTTGCTACCTTATTTTTCCAAGCATCAAGAAGAGAGGTCTCTGCTGCTGCGAACTTGGGAATATCATTATCAATGAATTCTTTCAACAATTTATCCTCTAGAATTGCCTCCATTTTGTCTTTCCATGAGATATAATTAGAACCGCCCTCGAGTGAATATTCCCATCTTAATCCATTGGAAGCCATCTTGATCCGCTTGTCACACCGATGAAAGTATCTGCAAGTTTGAATACTATTCAATAAAAACTTAATTTCTTCTCCACTATTGTGATTCCTGGCGCTCTGATACCATGTAGAAATTATACAAACAATATTTATACCAATGGAATCAATTTGATCATGCAATATACTAGAGAAATATACTGAATCCTTCTACAATTAATTTGGGGAAATTAAATAAGATCAAACAATCACACCAAGTAATATAAATCAAATCAATCCACAACATAAGATATTTTTCTGGGGAAAGAAACCTGCTCAAAACCCCTCTATCTCTATTATATAATGAACCAAGGAATCATGAAACAATGCAACTCACCCTTCTCACAAGAGCCTGTTGCACTATCCTGACTATCTCACACTAATCTGGACAAAATTGGGCTAGTACTTAGCCAATTCTCAGCCTCTGCTTAGCATGCCTTGCTTACGCAATTTCACTATTTCTTGCTGCAAATTTCAACATAGCAAGTGAAGCCTAGGATTCACAATTCGAGCTTGACTTTACCCTTATTGCATGCATGTCTAGCACAGTGATGGGGAGCATGTGGTACTTGGACTCAAGTGCATCGTTCCACATGAAAAGGTATAAATATTTTTCCAGTGACCCAGAGGAGAAATATATCTATATGCAAATCAATATAGGGGACGAAAAAATGTATAGTGCGATTGGAATTGGTACAGTCAGCTTTCAAAGGGATTCGGGCTCCCCTCTCTGGCTCAAGGATGTCATGTTTTTTCTATGCCTAAATAAAAATCTCATATATGTTTTAGTTTTGGAAGACCATGGTTATGATGTGATCTTCAGCAAAGGAAAGAGACACATAACCACAGGACAGGTGAAGCATATCAGGGTTTGTGTGAAGAACTTGTATAAGATAGATGTGGAAAACTGTGTTGCATTAAGCACTATGGCAGAGAAAGTGTGGGCCACAATGTCAGTGAAATTTGGCACAAAATACTTGGCCATTTGCATCATGCCACCTAGAATATTATACAAAAAATGACCATTGGCCTCCCTAAAGGAGAACTTAAGCAGTAGGATGTATGTAAATGATGTACATTGGGGAAGTACATAAAATACACATTTCATGATCAAGACAAAAAAGCACGTGTATTCCTACAAAGGAACCACTCTGATGTTTGTGGACCTTTATCGATAGTAGCCACTGCCAGACACAAATATTTTGTCATTTTTATTGATGACTTCTCATGAAAGCGTTCGATATTCTTCATGCAGAAGAAATATGAGACATTCTCCAAGTTCATAGAATTCAAGGCACTGGCTGAGAAACAAAATAACAAGAAGGTGAAGACTCTCAAGATTTATAATGGAGGTGAGTGTGTGTCTAATTAATTTAAAAATTTATGTGTGAAAGAAGGCATTCGATGAGATTTAATAGCACCCCACAACTTACGGCAGAATAGGGTGGCTAAGAGAAATCATTGTAGCATTGTGGGAGTAGTGAGGGTGATGTTGCATGACCAAGGCCTACCTCTGCATTTTTGGGATGAGGCATGTAGCACAATAGTCTATTTTCAGAACCAAAGTCCTCATCAGATTCTTGGCATGATTACAGTACAAGAGGATTTCTCGGGGACAAAGTCAGATGTGTCTTTAGGATTTTTGGAGCCTCTGTTTACTTCCATGTCTCCAAAGAATCAAGGAATAATATTGAGTAAAACACATAATTAGGTGTATTTTTGGGTTACATAGAAACTCCTCACAACTACCATGTGTTATTTCCATCCCTCAAAATGACAGTTGTGTGAAGGGATGTAAATTTTGATGAGGAGAATGTGATATGGTGCTCTCTTGAGAGGGATATTTAGATCCCACCAGAAGAGGAGATTTTAGCTCAAAAGGAGGATTCTCAGGAAGTTGTGGAGCAACCAAAAATTGAGGAGTAGAGAGTGGAGACATTCACTCAAGAAAAACCATCCAGAGAAAGCAGAAAAATAATCAGGGACGTTGACAGACTTGTGCAAGATGCGAGGGAGAATGTGGGAGCTCCAAATTTGTGCAAGAAAAGGAGGTCACCTGAGAGGAACACTGGATACATGGCTCTAATGAATGTGGTTATAGAGATTGAGCCATCCTATTTCGAGGTAGCAGTAGAGCAACTTGTATGGGTTGATTTAATGGTGGAGGAATACAAATCCATTATAAATAATAGTGTTTGGGAAGTGGTTCCAATATCAGCAGATAAATCAATAGTGGGTTTTAGATGGATCTTTAAGGTGAAGTAGGCAGCAGACGAAAGCATAGAGAAGTATAAGGTGAGATTTTTGGCCAAGGAGTACTCTCAAGTTATGGGAATTAACTATGAGGAGTCCTTTTCCCCTGTAGCAAAGTACTAATCCATTAGATCAATTCTTGGTTTGGCTACGTAGATGGGGTGGAAGATCCACCAAATGGATGTAAAAACAACATTTCTCAATGGGGTTATTGAGGAGGAGGTTTATATCGAGCAATTATAATGTTTTGAGACATTTTATTAGGATTTTAATGTGTGCGGACTCAAGTGAGCATTGTACAATTTTAAACAAGCACCTTGCGCTTGGTACACCAGGATCGATATCTATCTCACTGGTTTGGGCTTTGCCAAAATTGAAAAAAATGCAAACCTCTATCACATATTTGTAGAAGTTAAATTGCTTATTATTTTCTTATATGTTGATGATTCGATTTTAAATAGTGATGGGTAACTAATTAAATATTGCAAGGAGGACCTTGCAAGGGAATTTGAAATGAAGGACATGGGTCTCGTGCACTAGTTCCTTGCGTTAGAAGTATGGTAAGGCGATGGGGAACTGTTTCTATCTCAAGGAAGGTATGAAAATGAGATTATGTAGAGATTCTACATGGAGAGTTGTAAACCCATGAAGACACCTATAGCGAACAACTAAAGGAAGGACGATGCCACTTCAGGTGAAGAAGTGGATGATACCATTTATCGACAGCTAGTGGGTTCACTTATGTATCTTGTGAACACATGATTAGATATGTGCTATGCAGTCAAACAACTAAGCAAAGCTATGTTTAGGCCAACCAAATTATTTTGGAAGGCAACTAAGCTTGTTTTACGGTATCTCAAAGGAACTACCCATATTGGATTATGGTACAAAGGGAGTGAAGTTGCGTGGCTTCAAAGATGCAAATTGGGCATGAAGTCCATCAAACCAAAAGAGTAAATCAGGTTGAATTTTTAGCATTGATTCTGCATTTGTTTCTTGGTAAAACATGAAGAAAATATATGTGGCGTTCAGCTCGGCAAAAGCAGAATACATGGCTGCAAGTCAAGCAGCATGTGAGGCGATATGGATGAGGAAGATACTTGTTGGATTGTTTGGTCAGATGATGGATCCAAATGTGATCTACTGTGATAATGAGAGTTTCATCAAGCTCTTTGAGAATCATATATTTCATGATCAATTGAATGATATAGGTATCTTATATCACCATTTACGAGATTGTGTGCAGAGGCGGATAATGTTGCTACACTACATTCTGACAGAGGAAAAAAATGCTGACATTTTGAAAAAATCTTTGTCAAGAGGGAAGTTAAAGCTCCACATGTTCAAGATAGGGGTGGTTGATAATCTCTTTCTTGCTGAGAGAGGGAGTATTGAAAAATGTAGCAAGAAATTCTCAATTTGATTTTTCCTTGATTAAATTGAGAAAATTTGAATTTCCACATCAGTAGACAACTTGGATGTAGTTAACTTGTGTGACATGGCTTGTGTCACCAGATTTACTCAGTAAATTCGAGTTGAAGGAGTTCGAGTTTAGTTAAGCATGTGTGATTTCTAATTTGTAGAAATCACAATCAGTTATCTCAAGTTGCTTTTAGTTAAACTAGTTCCAACTTTTGGAGGAACCATTAGAAGATCAGTTGTGCAGTGGGACTTCATTAAAACTCAGTGATCATCTAGTCAATTGATGAATCAACCTAAAATAGCAAGCGCATGCAGATCATTTGAGTTTCCCAGTGGTGGTAGATATTCCAAGGCAGTGTAACATCAGTTGTATACTAGTATTGAGTGTATAGGTGTTGCATGCAGTCAAATGATCAACCTTGGGAATTACGCAATCCATTTTGTATAAATTCATAAATAGTAAGGGCCTAATTTCTCAAGGAATTGTACAAGTAAATATGGGCTCAAGAAGAGGTAGAAATTGACTAATTTTGGGTTAGAGCTTCTCAGTGAGCAGAGAGATAGGTTATTCACTTGCAGGTTGTTCTCAGTTGAGCAAAGCAATTGTAATACGTATTTATCCATCAGATTAATGCAATCAAGCATTGAGGTTTTTAACATATTTCTTTCCACATGAAAAATATTGTATGCATGTGTATAGTACTCTTAATATAGTTGGAAGGATAGGGAAAAATGGCCCATCAAACACTCAACAAATGGCCCGTCGATAATTTTAGGGGGGAATAAGTAATTCAAAAAAAATTCCATCATACTGAGACTATCTAGGTTGAAATCCTGAGGAATTGAAGTTCAACAAATGCATCAGACTTAATTGTGGAAACTTTAATTGTTCAACAAGTCCACCAACACACCTTGCCAGCATATGCTTGACATTCCATCTCAAATTTACTCTAGCCTTATAAACACTCTTAAATCTTGTGTATCGAGTCTTGAAGAGGAAGAACCAAAAAGGGCCTTCTTGGTCCTCTTCTCAACCCACAATGTTTTTATCTTTTCTCTTGTGCTTACACTCTAGTCTTCTTGCACCTTCAGAATGGAAAAGCTTAAACACAGTCTCATGATGTGCATTCAGGGAGGCATAATTTACCATTTATTTGTATCAAATTTTCCCCCTAGCATTCCCTTTTCCTTTACATGCAAGCATATATTTTCCTTGTGGAGGACTGTTAAGCTTCCCATCCCCATTTTACCTCCCTCTCCTACCCTCATGAGCTTGATAAGATTAATTTAGCCAATATAACTGTATCTGAGATAAACAACCCATCCAACTAAGTAGACAGAGTTGAGACACTTTTATAAGCTAAATCCCTGCCTCCACAATGATATGACCCTATCCAGCAACATCATCATGTTTCCATAGAGATCTATCACTCCCTTGATTGCCATAAATTTTCCCAATCCTTTAACTACATCTTTGGTAATATCAACATTCAGATCACTTATACTTTGTTGTATTACTACTTGTGTTATGATTTCCTTTAATGGAAGTATCTCCCAGTAGGCACAAGTACCCAAATTCAAGTGCTTATTGAACTCTTGCGTTAACATACTTAATTTTCAGTTTGACCTATTCAATTTCATATTATATTGTGGTTGGTCTAGTGGTTGACTACTAGATTCACCAAGTGGTTATTGATGATCATAGTTTAGTTTAGAGTGAACATTGGACTTTTCCTTTAAAGAAAACCCCAAGAATCTACAATTATCATGGACCATTTCAAATCTCATGCTTTTCTACAAAGGAATACACTATTTTCATTCTTCAAGAAAATTTATATGAAAAAGAACCAAATGGTTATGCTTTTCAACATTTTCACCTACATTTCCAATCTATCGTTTTCTTATTGAATGGCAAAGTTGGTTTTTTGAGACTTTCAAATTAAAGTTCTACTCTGGTGGTGTTCATCTGACATTTTGGTCTCCTTATAAGAACTTGTTTGGTATGTGCAAAACAAGCATTGGTGCAACTTTTAGTGGTGCAATTTTTAAAGATATTAAAGTTATTGACATGCATTTAAACATATATTAATAAAAAAATAATATTTTGATATGGACAATCTGATTTATAAATTAAATATGTCAATGTCCATATTAAGTAAAATATTTCAATGTCAACTATGAACATATGCATATATTATATAAAGTAGTTTATATATATATATATATATATATTATTGCTAAAAATTGATCCCCCTTGGTGGGTTTGGAGTGGGTTTACATTGGCATCAAGTTGAAACTAATCATCATGATCCTCCTCTTATCAATAACATCTACTAGCTTTTCCATATACACGAAATAGGGTGATAGGATCACCTCATCTATAGATGCCCCATTTATTATGAGATTCAAGGGATGCTCTATTGTCTTTTTCAATATTATGTATGTATATATATATATATATATATATATATATATATATATATATATATATATATATATATATATATATATATATATATATATATATATATATATATATATATATATATATATAGATATAGATATATTATAGCTAAAAATTGACCCCCCTTGGTGGGTTTGGAGTGGGTTTACATTGGCATCAAGTTGAAACTAATCATCGTGATCCTCCTCTTATCAATAACATCTACTAGCTTTTCCATATACATGAAATAGAGTGATAGGATCACCTCATCTATAAATGTCCCATTTATCATGAGATTCAAGGGATGCTCTATTGCCTTTTTCAATATTTGGATGGGTCTTTGTCTACATTCATCCAATACATGTCTAGCTCTTTTTATGAGAGATGTCCTTTGATGTAGATCTCTATACTTATGTGGCCTTCCCCTTTTGAACTCTTCCAAGAGGGTCACCTCCTTCCATGTTACCTTTCCTAATTAGGGCCAAAATTGACATGAGTGATTAATAATTGAACATATATACCATGGATATCATGGAAAAAATATAGAGAAAATTTTTGAATCTCAGGAAACATTTTCTCATACTCTACTTAAGCTATAGGTGGTATGGCTTCAATGTTTTCCATTTCCTATGAAATATCAACCAAAAAATCAACCTTTGAAGAATCAATCCTATGCTAAATCATGCCCACATTATCATTTTAAAGATCTCTCTGAGATCTCACCCATGACCCTTAAATTCAATTCCCTCTAACACCTTGAATGGTGGAATAAAAGGCATTGTAATATGACGTAAACTCCATTCCCTTCACCTTTTTCAATACCTATAGAGACACCTACAATATATACTCCTCATTTGACTCAACATTAAGTTTTGGTTTTTTCCACTCCCTTTGCATACCCTCCAATCAAGGGCATCTTCACAGGAAGAGCTTGTGGTTGAAATATTACAACAACAAAATGGGGCTCACCATCTCCTTATGGGGTTTCAAGGGAGGGCTATTGAAAAATAACCATATTATCCCCTACAACCCTTAAGACATTCTCAGCACATAAATTGAACTGACATAGTAATAAATTGACCTAAATATAGATCTCATTGTTCAAGGTCAAATAAAAAGAGAAATAATTACACCATGGATTAAGCATTGAGATTGAGTTTTGCTCAAATCAAGGGCCTCCTTCCAAGATTTCTGACCTTGTTTTTAGCATTCTCAATTGGAAGGTTTAAAACCCATATTAAAGAGGGGATATTTGCACCTTAGCCTTTGCAACCTTTTCCTAATATGAATCTATATAACATACTAGCTTGGATACTTCACGTCTTAGATTTCTAGAGTACCTAATCAACGCTTTTAAGGCCAAATCCCTAGCCCCAACTAAAATTTAGTCTTATTGAAAAGACAAATTGAAAAATCCTCCTAATAAGAGACATTTTTCCTTCTTTTTGATTAACTTACAACAAACCTCAATGGCTCTCTTTTCTCATCTTCCCCTTTCATTCATCAACAAAAAATCATTAATCTTATATCATAAACACTTTATATAGGTATGTATTCAAATAATTATCCTCAACTCATGGGGTAAATTTATGCCTCAACCCATGTAAGTGGACCTAAGTCCATGGCACAACTCATCACACTCTAAGGTGGTTCATGTTATCTCTTCAAAACTAGGGCATAACACACCTTACAATGACAAATGGTTAATTCGTCTCAAACTCGTTGGCTTTTTTCCTTCATGGAACACATTACAGCTAGTGCTCATTAAACACAATTCACTCATAAAGCTAGGGGTACTGATTCTCTGAATGGACTAATCAATGGGTAAACTCCAAAATTTTGGAGGTAAACCTAAAAATCCTGGCTAAAACCATTTTTCATTCATCACAGGGTTCAAGACCCAAATGTTTTCACACTTGATTGATTTATTTCCCATGTTTTCAATGCAACTCATGTGCCACACAACTACCCCCTACTCCACCATGTTGCACTCCATGTCACATCCTAGTACTAACACTAGGGCCACATATAAAACATATAGCACTATTCTTAGGGAGGGAATTTCACCTTAGAGTGTGTACAAATATTGTACAAATACATTGTTTGATCAGGAGATAAGTGCTCTCTTATGCCCAATCCTTTAGTTTCGTGTGGTGTTTCTCTTCTTCATGCTCTTCTCTTCTCTTTGTGTGTTTTGTAGTTTTTGCTGATTTAGGGTGTGTTGTTGGTTCTATTTGATCCTTTTTTATCTCTCATGATATCAACACTTAATGATATTTTCTCTATAGGGAATTATGATAGGAAACACACCTTAATTATCATCTAGATTTCAACTGTGATGGAGTTTCTGCAAACTAGCCACTAAGAATTGGCCAACTTGTGAGCCATCCAGTTCTGAAATTCAATTTTCCTTAACAACAATAGGTGCATAAATGTTACCAAAGTTGAACATTCAACTCTGTAATGGGTTTGTGCCCCACCCCACAACTGAAGAAAGGCTCATAGAAACTAAAGTGATAGCCTTCCTCTTGGCATCCATATGACTAGAAATAATATGACCAAATTGGAAATATAATTTAGGACCATTTGAAGTAAAAAGACAATTAACTTCTATAAACACAAAATATGTAAACTAGGGATCATAATTATAATGTTATGAACTATGAATTTTATACAGGGGGGCATACCCTCTTGACATTCATGAGGTCATTATCATTGTGGATTAGCAGTGATGTAGTCCATATTCTCTTACCTTGTAATGTTTCAGTGAAGCCATGCCTTTAAGCCTATAAATTTGTATCCAATTTCCCATATTAGGAACCTTGGGCCATTTCAAATATTCCCCGTTTTTTGAAACTACAGGCTTACCAACAATTGACACTGTTATATTGGCCACCTTCTTCCTTTAAGAGTTCTTATTCTTTCAGGCGACATGAACCCACCTTTCTTATTACCTTGCAAGACATTTTGAGCTTGGCGCCAAGGAGTAGAATCAATAGAGCAGTTGGGGCATTAATTCTAACAATAATGGGGCAATCCTGAATTCTATGGCCAAGAATTTGGCACCTGAAATACAGATTATGGAGGTTGGTATACCTCATTAGATGTTTAATAACTTTGTCCCCAACCCTAATTCAGAGAACTTCCTTGAAATAACTTGATGGATAACACCATAATATGCACATAAATTCTATCTAGAAATCCTTGAAACTGCATAATCAGGTTAGGTTATTCAACCCACTCATAACAACATAGTTGGGTATATTATTTGGGCAAGAAACTCTCATCTATGAAGATAACACCACTAAGGTGATATTAGAGAGCCAAGGTCTATGGGACACAATATCAAGTGTAACTCTTCTTGAATCAAAAATAGAAAAAAACCTTGTGTCAGGGTTTAAGGGCTTGGAGATTTCAACCATGTGGCTCCTGGACTTCTTAATCCAGGCCCTAAAAATGGCCTGATAGAATCTGGTGGATGGAACAATGAGGAGTTTATGTTTTTTGAACATGTCACAATCACCATATTTCTCAATCGACATAAATATCCATTGTAATATCATTAGGAGTATTTCATTATCTCATGGAAGGTTTTTGGTACAAAATTTTGTGGCACTTTTCGGTGGAACCATTCTCATAGTTAGAAGATGAAACAATTTTATGGATGATAACCATGTTCTAATGATCAAATGGCTTGTGTTTGGTTCATGGGATGCAATTAAGATGCCCCCTGGCTGACTTGGGACAGGTGTAATTACCACTTGGAGACACCACAGGATAACTAAACTATCATGACAAGTAATGAATAAAAAAATGCACAAGGTATGCATATATACCCGACAATGTGTTGTGGTTGTAATAAGGATTTCAATATTTATACATTCACAACATACATTGTAGGTTGTTGGATTTGTCTTTATTTTATTTTTTTGTTATTATGACTCATGATTATGGTTTTAAGGTTGCAACATTTTATTATTATTTGTCATTGTTATTTTTTTGGGTAGTCCTTTTAATAAATTTGACTAGGCATCATTTTTATCTACCTTTTAATGCACTTCTAGTACTTGTTGGACATCGTTTATTTACTCATTTTAAATGAGAAAAGTCACTTATTTAAAATAAACATTACATTGTGAGCCTTGATCCAAATTTTTTTTTAAGCCTTCTGAGATTTTCTTTGAGTTTTTAGATAGATCTAGATAATCAAGTCGAGTATCTGAATTCTGACCCTCAATAATTGATTTTTCTTTGCCATCTCTTAATGTTAAAACTCCATTCAATTAATTCATGTTTAGTAGGTTCTAGTTTATATACTTCTTACAACAACCAATACCTTGATTCTCATCAAAATTAGTTGCAATTTTTCTTCCCATGTCTGAAAGTTTGCTTACAACAACCCATAAATTGATGCTAATCAAATGTAGTTGCAGTTTTCCTTCCCATATCTGAAAGTTTCTGCTAATATGATTCTCCATATTTTACTGTATGTGTTTCCATGTTTACATTTTAGTGTAAGAAGTCTCTTTGAATCTTAATTTCAAAGACAAAAATACTTATCAGTTGATGCCCTTGCAGTTGTCTGCTACCTAGATGATTTGAAGAGCATTGTCTACACTGCTACTCTACTTATGCCCTTTTTTATGCACAGATTTCTTCCTTGAATGTAAGTTTATTATACAACCTATAAGATAATATTATCTACCATGGGTTCACAAATAAATGTTGTGAAATTTATCCAACTAGATACTCTGATAGTTAGTACCATGTATATTTTTTTCCTTTGTCTGATTTTGTTTTTTTCAGAATAAATTGATACTTTCTTTCTATTCAATACCTTGTGGTGTCCAAGTAGTATAAAATAATTCAAAAACCCTTTGATGAAGGTGATGTATGTGGTTTGAAATTAGTTCAATGTAACTTGAGGCCCTTGATGTTGTGAAGGACAGAAGACAATATTGCAAAGAGGGAAGGTATGAATGTAGAATTGGGATTTCATCTTACTTTTGATGTCCAGACCCTTTGAGTGTTTTCTAATATTTTCTCATGAATATTCATACCCATTCTTCTTCTTCCTCCTACTGATGTACAAGTGATTGAGTGTGAGTTTACTAAAGATTAGAACAAATTTTATAAAACTTTGTATAGTATATCTAAGGCACACACTTCTCTGATCCATGGAAAGGAAATATAACTAGCAATTGCACCAAATGTTGCAAAGGAAATGCCTTAAGTCGATAGCATATGAAAAAATAGCATAGATGAAGAGTGATATGATATGTTATGCAATGTGATTGTATCCCAATTTGAGTATAAGATAAATCTTAATGATATTTCCTCTAGGGTAAGCTTTTATAATTAAGTGCCTCTCCATTGATCATGTACCCCAAATGCACTAATGATTGCTAAGCAAGTTCAAATTTCCTAGTGTTTTCTATGTATTGATGTTTTTTCAAATCCTCTAACACCTACATGAGATATGAAATGTTCTCCTATTAGGTAGAGATATAAAATAATATAGTCTAAGACTACTAGTGAATACTACTTATATCTCATCAACCATACCTTTATAAACAATGGAATATCTCCAAATAATATTTCCAGGCCAAGTAGAGTATGCCTTAGTTTTGGAAATTTCATGATCTTTACTAATCATAATTTGAATTATATTTACAAAAACAAAATTATATTATTATATGCAAAAGGCTCCAGTCTATACAAATTTCATTTGCCTTCCTTTACATAGGATTTGGAGGTTTACTAGTTTTCACTTAAGCCACTTTTAACACATCTACCCTACACAAATACCATAAATATTGTTTTTACTTGTAGTAACTTCAACTATCAATCTTATAATAGAGCATATAGAGTTAATCTTGGTAGTGATAATCTCTTGGCAGCTTTTATTTATGTACCAATAACATGTGTTGACATTTACCTTCCATAACTTTGCTTTAAATGTATCAATATTATATGTCGGCATTTACCACTGGTAGTTGCGTTTATATATTTCATATGTGAAGGATGGGATTTACAAAGTTTTAGCTATGCAAATCGACTCCCCCTTCTTTCTAATCATGAAGTTTCTCAAAGCTCATCGATCCTCTTCCAAGTGTCAACGTTGCCTTGGGATCCCTTCAAAAATAAATGGGCACGATTCCAAGACTTGAATCGATGGCTAAGATGGCTTGCCGTTAGGGTAAATAATTCTATTACCTAGTTACGGTGAGGGTTCTCTCATTCTATTGTCTCCAGGGTTGCGGAAGCTTTACAAATTCCACACCAGTATTTTCATTATCCCTTATGGTTATCTTGCTTCAGGTATCAGTTGATTTCTATACTAAATGAAAATTTTCGAGACTTCTCTCAACTTTGATCGGTTATTGTTTTAGGGTTGGAACAATTTCCTTCTAGCACTTTTTGTTCCCATTTCTCAGTCAGTTTCCTAAGGCGAATTCCAACAGGTATCATTATGTATCTTGTTTATTCCTCCTCTATGTAAATTTTTTCACTTTTACAAAAGGTTAAACTCATGTTGTCGATTTTGAACCCTCTGGCTTTGTTGTGCTAGGCGATTGAGGAAGTCAACCTGGACTTCCCTTCAGGTAATATTGTAACCTATCTTTTCTTATGGGATATAATGGTGTCATCCTTAGATTAACGAGGTTTATTTTTTAATTACATGTACCATTATATTCTTCTAGAGCATGAGGTTAGAGCTGGGTTGGAAATAAAGCACTCACCACTTCTGATTCTTGGATATTCAAGTATTTATCCTGCACTTGAAGGGGTTTCTATGTCCATGGTCATTGACGAAGGATAGGAGGTGTTGTAACAATTTCTCTGGAGGGTTATATCTCTCATAACCACCATATTTTCTCATGCAGAATGGTTATTTTTGTAAATTAAATCTCTGGTCAGAGGTCATTGGTCTCAAGTTATTTAGCAGATCGGTACTCCCTTGTAGGAGAATATTTTTTATGTTATTGTTAGAACAATTCAACACATTTGTATAGGAAAATCTAAGATTAGTTTGGTTGTTATCTAAATGATCTCTTTCAAGGGTTTGACAGATTTTTAATTTGGAATTATCAGTCTTTGATGAATATATGTTTGTATTAATTTTATTATGATGCATTCATCTTAAATTTGTTGTAGAATTATTATGAGACTTATTCATTCTATCGAGGGTTTGGTAATTTCAACTGGAAATTAAAAAATTTGTGGTTTTTTCATGTTGTCTGCCATTTCTGTATCTTTTCACTACATATTCCATTCATTGGGTTAATAAAGGACATAGTTATTTTGTTGTCATTTTCTATCTTTGTATTGTCATAGATTTGTAGTATTTACATTCACTTTGTTCTTTGTATAATAACAATAATAGTTGAGCCATGGAATCACCAAACACCATATCTTCCCTTTATAAGAATAAATCTACTTGCTAAAACCTCCATTCACATTAATATCAAGATTATTCAATTTAGCATTCAGTGAATGTGATTTTTACAACCTTTTCCAATTTTAGGGGTCGGATGTTTTTATTTTAGTAAAATAATTTAGATACTCAATTCTAGTCATTTTTCCTCTTTTCTATCATAATTAAGCACATTCAACATTAACATGGCAAGAGATTCCTTTTTTGGTTTTTCCAGTAACAAAATTGTAGCATGTTGCATGTATCGAGGGAATACTACAATGTGAAGTTAAATCGGACTGAAGTATATTTGATCAAGAAGACAGATCTATTTGCATTCTCTTTATGTTTGGTGATTTAACCTAAATTGTTTTAGGTAGTTCTGTATGCTGCTTCTTAATTCTGAATTTTTGTGAGTTATATTTGTTGACATTCTTGTTGCTACTAGAACTTCAGAATGACTGGGATGCCGCAGTGGTTCTTTTATAGTTTTCCTAATTCATTTATTGTTACTTAGAGATCTATTTCCTTTATAAAAAATTTCTTTCTTAATTTTTTTAAAGAGATCATGGAATAACCATTTCATATGGTATATTCCTGTTCATATGGACTTCCTAAAGCTTTTAGAGTTCCTGGTTTCAAAGGGATAGATTCCCAATATTTTATCAATATAGAATTTAAATATGTGTGGTTTTTCTATATGTTTGATAAAATAGTAGTTCCTAAGTGTCTTTCTAGCCCGTTCTTTTCCTTCTTAATTGGTGCTTCTAATTGCATTTGTTTGCAAATTTATACAAAAGGCATGATGAGTAACTTGCTTATTTTTGTTACTCGGGACTACATCAATATTCTAACATAGCTCGGTACTACAACAACATTTTGAAGGATCAAAAACATTATCAACAAATGATGTTGTGGCATATCTCAAGTCATTAAAAGAGAGATATTCAAGGACAATGGAGAGAAATTTGATGAGTTCCTTGATGTCATGAAAGCTTTCAAGGCCCACAGGTATGTACTTCGTTTTCTAAAGATTGACACTATCAATCAATAAAACAAGTTAGGCTATTTTTTCTTTTTTTCTCCACTAACTACAAAAAT
>JAXQQM020064071.1:0-58499 GCA_034641835.2 Pinus albicaulis | reverse complement strand
ACATCAATTTGGCCCCGCTGTCGAGGAACGACCTTGATTTTTTTTCCCTGGGAAAATGATTAAACCCTATTACTTTAAAGGTGATTAAAGGTCTATTTAGGTAAAAAAATTTCACCTGGTGGCTCCACTGAGACCAAGCTCGCTCCTTCAAAGCATACCAGGTCTCATTTTGACTCTGAAATTGTCTTGCCTTCATCAAATCCGGAGAGACTGGTAAAACAAGATTCTTCCAGAAGAAGGAATCAAAACCCTTCTTCTACCCCTCAATAAGAGACAAACATAATTCCTGATCCTTTCATATCTGGACCTATTCCTCTAGAATCATAAGATATACCTCTTAGAGTGCATGAGTTAGTATCCAAAGGAGTGGATTTTCAATCAGCCTTGTTAGTTCATTCTTTGGAATCCTATAAAATACCCGAGGAACCTTCTGAATATCCTATATCGGAACATGATTTGGATCTAAAATTACCTGGATTCAGACCTACTGATTTCATTTCCCCTGTTACATACTCCGCACCTTCTACTTCACACCAGCCAAAAGATCTCTTTTCTCTTTATTCTAATCCTTTATTTTAACACAAGCAAGGAGAAGAAGAGGTTTAAAAGTTGGTCATTCGAACTCCTTTAAGACCCAAAGAAGGTCTTCCGTCCTATTTCATTCTCCTCCTCGTTCTCCACCTCATTCCTCACCTCCTTCTTCTCCATCTTCACCTACAAACTCTACTTCTTCTTTTTCAACCACTAACTCATTCTTCTACATCTACATCTTCAAGTATGGCTGGTTTTAGACCAATTGTACAAGAAATATATGCTCCCCTATTACTCCCTAATATTCTTAATGATTTTTCTCCTAGATATCTAAAGCATCTCCCTAGATTTAATGTAGAAACTAGTTTGTCAACTGAAGATAATCAGGCAACATTTCTATATTTTGATGATAACATGAACATAGAACACAAAAAATGTTTATATGAGATTGTTTGTGCGATCTCTAAAAGGAAATGTTAGGATTTGGTTTAGACAACTACCAACTTATTCTATTAGATCATGGCAGGAATTAACTAATATCTTTAAAAATCAATGGGGAGTGAAAAACGATCCTATGTATTTCTTAACATAATTTGAAGAACTTAAAATAAATTATGGAGAACCACTTGTTGATTTCATCAAAATATTTAATATACTTTATCACAAGATGTCTCCTGATTGTAAACCTCTTGTAGCAACAACTAAGGTTAGATTTTCAAAAGCCTTTGAAGATGAATTTGTTGTCATGTTAAGAGAAAGAACATCCAGAACCTTAGAGGATATGCAAACATATGCTATAGAGGTTGAATCAAATAGCTCTGCATCAACTAAGCTAAAAAATCCTAGAAGAAATTAAAATCAAATCAGGGAGCTTCTTCTTCCTCTAAATCTAAAAATGAAGATGCAAAAATAGATGGAATCACATCACTTCTTAGAAATATCTCAAATAGGATTTCAAATATTGAAACACAAAAGAGTGATTCTACTCAAATTGATAAAACTATATTGACCGCTTTTAATGTTGAAAATATATATAGAAAGAGTTAAAATTCCTAGTCCACTTTCAAAACTTTCTAAAAACCCTGGATATAAGAGTCAAGTTGAAAAATGGATCCAAAACTCTAGTGTGGATTCTGAAGGAGATATTATTAGTCTGCAAAATGAAATACCCACCATAGATTTTGGTCCTAGTTCTGATATGATTGATGAATCCATACCACCTTTCTATGTGACTTTGAAAGTGCATGACTCCTTGTTATACAATTGTATGTTGGATTCTGGAGCTTCACACAATCTAATGCCAAAGGTCATTATGGAACAACTTTATTTGGATATCACTTGAACTTATCATGACCTATATACCTTTGACTCTAAAAGAGTGCAATTTTTAGGACTTATAAAAGACCTAGTGGTTACCCTACATCAAATACCCCCAAAAGTGTTGTATTAGACATAGTTTTCACTGATATTCCCCCTAAGTTTGGAATTATTTTATCAAGATCATGTTGTGCCAAATTAGGTGGGAGTCTTCAAATGGATATATATTTTGCCACTATTCTTGCATATGGTGGAGAAATCCATAGATTAGACAAGGAAGTCAGATTCCCAAACACTATCTACAAAGACGATCAAGCTAGAAACCATCCCATTTATGCAGTTGACCAAGACTTTAGTTGCTTTCAAATATCATCAGATATTTCACAGAATTTTCAACTCAAGATTGAGGATGTAGTTGAAACTCCTAAAGATGTTCAAACTGATATTTGGAAACTTTTCTTTGATGGATCTTGCACCAAATATGGAGCTAGAGTAGGAGTTGTTTTAATTTCACCTGATAAATAAAATATCTCTCAATCATGCAAGTTAGATTTTGAGGTCACATATAACATTACTGAATATGAAGCTTGTACTAGAAAGATCCTCTTAATATTCTATTACTTTGCTTGACAAAATCAAAGATTGAAGGAATCATTGATCAGTTTCATGCAGGAATATGTGGGGGTCATTATTCTTGGAGAGAAACAACATACAAAATAATAAGGGCAGGATTTTATTGGCCCACTCTGTTTTCACAAGTGGGAGCAAAGGTTAGAGCCTATGTTCCATGTCAGATGTTTACTGGTAAGAAAAAAACTAGCAGCCCTTCCACTAGTTCCAGTGGTTGTCTCAACACCATTTCTCCAATGGGGATTATATTTTATAGGATAAATTCACCCAACTTCAAGTAATCATCACATATGGATTTTAACTGCCACAAACTATTTTACCAAGTGGGTGGAGGCCATTCCAGTCAGAAATGCCACAGATTCAGTTGTAATCAAATTAATTAAAGAAAAAATTCTCTATAGATTTGGTTGTCCTCAACAAATAGTGACTAACAATGCCACAAAATTTAGTAGTCTAAAGATGATTGAATTTTGCCAAAAGTATCGAGTTTTACTGCATCATTCAACCCCTTATCATACTCAAGGGAATGGTCTTGCTGAAAAATTTAGAAGACCATAAGAAAAATTGGGACAATCATCTTATCTATGTAGTTTGGGAAAACAAGATTTCTCCCAAAATATCAACAGGTAAATCTCCATTTCAACTGGTTTATGGCAAAGATGTTATTTTTCCTACAAATTTGGCTTTCCTTGTGCTTAATTTTTTACAAAAATATATTGATGAACCTAATGATTTCTCTAGAAGGATAAATTATATTATTGAATTGAATGAAAATAGAGAAGAGATTCAATACAAATTGAGAAAATATCAGAATAAGATGAAGAGTCTTTTTTACAGAAAGGCTAGGGAAAGAGATTTTAGGGAAGGAGATTTAGTCCTAAGATGGGATGCTAGGAGAGAAGACAAAGGCAAACATGGAAAATTTGACAATATATGGTTTGGACCACTCAACATTGCAGAGGTAAAGGGAAATAATACATTTGTGCTATATAATTTGGAAGGATAGTTCACAACACTGCCTGTCAATGGCAGATTTTTGAAACATTATATATAGTACTAAAGGAGATCCTAGATAATAATTGTACATTATCATTTTTCTTTTATCACTTCAAGTCTGTTTTGTTTTCTACATCAAAGACTCCATAGCCTGAGGAGAAGGCACATGGAACTGCTTTTTATTTTCATCCCACAGGGGGGAGCAGTCCCCAGCTGGAGCCGACGTTGTAACATTATTTGTTTTGATAAGTTAGCATGTTAGTTGAAAAAACAAAAAAAATAAAATGCTAAGTTAGGATATGGATGAAAAAGAAAATTAAAAAATGTTAGGAAAAATTATGTTTTTATGCATCCATGTCAAAATAAAATTTTAGAATTAGTTGCCCTAAAGAATGAAGTCAAAAAGAAAAAAAGTTAGGGAAGCAAACAAAACAAAAAATGTAAATGCTTTAGTTTTCAAAAATAAATTCATTGTCGCCTGTTTAAATGCGCCAAGTTACCAAAAATATTAAAAATTAATTAATGACGATTAATTTTTTTAAAAGGGGTTTATATTTTCATTAATTAAGTAAATGATACAGTGCTTATTTTACTTTTATCCTAAGTCACAAGAGGAAAAAAGGTCAAATCGCGCCAATAAAAGGATAGAAAGTTTCAACAGACGATCTTGTTCCTGCTCGAGATCGACGGTGGAGGATCACTTCACAACCCCCCCCCCGACCATTTCTTGTTAATGCGAGGGGGGGGGGGGAGTGGTCCGAAAAGTGGTTTTAATTGCTGCCTCTTTTTGCAACATGTCAAAACCACGCAACTTTGCACCCCCTCCACCCAAAACCATAAACCGGGAGGTACCCCCCGAAATCCGCCAATGGTAGAATTCTTCCAACAACTGTTTCCTCCCGTGCCTTAAGCCAACGGATCTTTCCCTCCATGCCATAACCATTTTCCATCCAACCAATGACATCCTGCCACGACATCCATCCCTTACCCTCCTACGCCTCCTCTCTCTAAAAATTTGTACTTCTTCGCTCACCAGATCATTCGCTAACCATTTAGTTCATCGTTGCTCATTAAATCCCCCTCCTGAACCGTTAAGCTACTACGGTCACTCTCCAGACCATTAAACAAAAATTTCCACTTATAAAATGGTTTGTGGAGTGCCTTATATCACTTTTACCTTCTTGTCGAATCATCTTAGCCTATCATCTCTGCACTCTGTTCCATGTCACCATTTTTGCGACCGTTGTTACCATTTCTGCGACTGCCTGACCTTCAATTATTCTTCTCATTCTATATCCCTGTCTGATATGGCCCCGAAATCCAAGACCAAAAAGAAGGTGACCCCTAAAGGAAAATCAAAGAAACAGGTGGTCGAAGTGGTGCAGGCCACCAACCCAGTTGCAGAAGAAATATCCGCTCCTACACCATAGATAAACCTGGATCTTATACCCCCCGCAGACACCTTCTTTAAGGTCACAGATGCCCACTACAAATTTAACTTTCATGAGCTATATCTGTGGCTCAGACATAAACACACTGATAATCAGGACCCTATCAGGTTCTGGGAATCAATGTTGCCCCTGTTTGCCTTTCCACAAACCCATTCTTTCCTTGACCTTATTTCCTGGTGCCAGACATAGTATGATCCTATAAAGAGAGCAGTGGTGGCTTAGAATGGAAACATTCTGATCACCATTTCTACAAAGACCATAAACCAAATGCTCCTTATCCCTCAACCTGATGCTCTAACTCATTTTTCACCTGTTGCTCTTACGGACCTCTAGAGATTATTGATTTGGGAGACACTGAAGTTTCCACATCAACAAGTGTTCCCATGACTCGTCCATCATCATCACCTTCTAGAGAACCTTTGGAAATTATCCAACACTCAGAAGCGATTTCTTCTAAAGAACATAATCTCTTATCTAGATTCTTAGACATTAAGCATAATAATGAGGCATTGAAATCTAATGTCTATAGTCAGTTATGGGAAAAAAAATCAACTTCCTAGCACATGCTTCTCATTGCCTTTGATAGTGAGAAAGGAAGGATGCAAATGGCCTTTTTGTAAGAAAAAGTTCCTTTTTCAAAGACTCATGCTGAATATAAAAAGATTGTGTTTTATTTTGATGCTAGTCAGATCTATCCTATTGATAAGATGGATATGAACAGAAAATCTGGGGAGATGCTCTTTTCAACAATGAAAATTACAACCATGTCACTCTCCAAACTGAAGACTGCATTGTCAAATGTTCAATATCAGCTTAACATTGAAAAGTTGTCTTCATTGCCCAAAGATAACAGACCGAAGTCTTTGGAGTATTTGGTAGTGAAGGTTGGATATGATCCAAAAGACTGCAAAGAAATGGAAGAAATTATTAAAAATAAGAATGCAGACATCTCTGCTCTGCACAAACAACTCAAGTTTCCTTCAACTGAAGATCCACAAACAAAAGAAATTGCAAAAAATGAATACATCAAGGAGGAGATGCTCATATTAATCATTGAGCAAAAAATTCAAATAAGAAATATGGAAGAACAATATGAAGAATTATTAAAGGAGAAATCAACAACACAAGTGGCTACTGAACCAAATACATCAGTTCAAACATCTTCTATAGGTACAAAGCTTTCAACATCATTGACAACAACTGTTACAAAAAAATTGACACAGGATTTGGCTATTTACAAGCAGGAACATGAGAAGTTGCAACAAAGGTTTCATATTGTCGAATCACAGGAGATTAGGAATGATACCCTATATATGGAGGAAATGAAAAAGTCACATAAGTTGGGAATCAAGGTTAAAGAACTGGAAAGTGAATCTTTAATGACAGGAACATTGGCTGAATCTAAGCAGAACATTTGGGAAGACATCAGAAAGTCTATGACAAAGGTATTGCCATCCATACAGATTATTTTTGAACAACAAGAGCTTATCACCAAGTGCAAAGAAACCATAGAAGAACATAAAGAACATCTCAAGAAAAATCCAAGTGAAGACACTGATGTGATCAAGGTCTTGAACTCTAAGAACAAAGAAGAGTTGGAAGAAATAAACATACTAGACATAACTGCAACAATCTTAGAAATCAAGAAAGTTTTACAGAAGAGGAATTTAATCAATGAGTTGGAAACAAAATGTGAAGCTTTGAATACAGTTGTTCAAATGTTTCATACAAATTTTAACATTTTGAATCATAAGGGACTACCAGGATTGCTAGGATTAGATAAGTTGATAAAATTAGAAGATTATTGTAAGCAGTTATATACTGTTGCAGTGGATAATTCAAAATTTGTAGGCATTAAAGGAAAGATTACAGGGAAAACATTTTTAGAATCTTTTCAGTTTGATTTGATCCTTCAACATCAAATCAAATATTTGTTCATTCAGAAGCCTACTTTAGAGAGATATATAGAAGTAGATGAAATCTTCAGGAAAAGGATGAGTGTAGAAATCCCAAGTGAATAAAAATGGGATAAATTTTGTGAGCCCATCGAGTAAAATTATGATATTTACAACATGCCAGCACAACAGATTTTCAAGGGTCCAATCATCAACAACTTCCATAAAAAAGGGCCAAGTCATCAACAACTTCCATGAAACATAGACAAATCATCTATCTGTTTTCTTCTTCTATTCTACTCTATTCTATTATTTTAATTAGTTTAAGATATTTCTGGGTTTTAGAAATTAGTATAAATAACTCTCATTACGAGTTATTAAGGGTTGCACCCTTGTGGCAAATTTTTGTAAGCAGAACTGTACAAGTTTTTCGATCATCAATAATAGAAGAAGGATTCTAAATTTGTCTTATACATCTTTGTTGCTACTATGATTTTTTCCTGTTTTCATTACATTTTGTCTCTACATATGTTTAATTTCTATCAAGATAATCAAGTGAGATTAACTGTGTTTTAGTTATCTTACAATTCCTCCTAAAGTTATTATTAATAAAAAGAATGATTTACTAAACAATTTGTTGATGTAAGTCCCTTTCATTTATAAATTGTCATCATCTTGATAATGTTAAATGTATTCTGTTGAGCTTTTAGACATTGTTTAAAGGTTTTCAAACTTATGATTAATTAAAGAATTCAGTCTGAATATTTGATTATCATATCATCTTACATAAGTCTACTTAACCATTTACAAAATCTTAATCACTGTGTGAGATAAACAAGCAACCCTTATTCATATTTTTTGATATTATCTGAAAGATTTAATCAATAACTGTTTGAAAAAGTTATTTTATATATTTTTCATCCAAAATTTCAAAACAAAACAAAACAGATGCTTTGGCATAATTATTGACCCCAATTATCTCAAAGGACAACATCAATTTGGCGCCGCTGCCGGGGAACGAATTTGATTTGTTTTCCCTGGGACAAGGATTAAACCCTATTCCTTTAAAGGTGATTATAGGTCTAGTTAGGTCAAAATGTTTCACTTGGCGACTTCACTGAGACCAAGCTGGCTCCTTTAGAGCATACTAGGTCTCATTCTGACTCTGAAATTGTCTTACCTTTATTAGATCCAAAGAGACTGGTAAGACAAGATTATTCCAGAATAAGGCATCAAAACCATTCTTCTACCCTTCAACAGGAGACCAAAATATTCCCTGATCCTTTTAGATCTGGACCTATTCCTCTAGAATAAGAATATATACCTCTTAGAGTGCATGAGTTAGTATCCAAAGGCGTGGTTTTTCAATCAACCTTGTTATTTCATTCTTTGGAATCTTATAAATTACCCGAGGAACCTTCTGAATCTCCTATATCATAATATGGTTTGGATCTAAACTTACTTGGATTCAGACCTACTGATTTCATTTCCCCTGTTACATACTCTACACCTTCTACTTCACACCAACCAGAAGATCTCTTTTCTCTTTATTCTAGTCCTTTATTTGAACATAAGCAAGGAGAAGAACAGGTTCAAAAGTTGGTCATTCGAACTCCTTTAAGATCCCTAAGAAGGTCTTCCATCCCATTTCATTCTCCTCCTCATTCTCAACCTCATTCCTCACTTCCTTCTTCTCCATCTTCACCTAAAAACTCTACTTCTTATTCTTAAACAACTAGTACTCATTCTTCTACATCTACATCTTCAAGGATGTCTGGTTTTAGACCTATTGTACAAGCAAGATATGCTCCCCTATTACACCCTAATCTTATTAATGATTTTCCTCCTAGATATATAAAGCATCTTCCTATATTTAATGGAGAAACTGGTTTGTCAGCTGAAGATCATATGGAAATATTCTAGATTTTGCTGATAACATGAACATAGAACATGAAAATGTTTATATGAGATTGTTTGTGCAATCTCTAGAAGGAAATGTTAGGATTTTGTTTAGACAACTACCATCTCATTCTATTAGATCCTGGAAGGAATTAATTAATATCTTTAAAAATCAATGGGGAGTGAAAAAGGACCCTGTGTATTTCTTAACAGAATTTGAAGAACTTAAAAGAAATTATGAAGAACCAGTTGTTTATTTCATCAAAATATTTAATAAACTTTATCACAAGATTCCTCCTAATTATAAAACTCCTATAGCAGCAGCTAAGGTTAGATTTTCAAAAGCCTTCAAAGATGACTTTGTTGCCATGTTAAGAGAAAGAACATCCTGAACCTTAGATGATATGCAAACAAATGCTATAGAGGTTGAAGAAAATAGGTCTACATCAGCTAAGCTAAAATATAAAGCTGAAAAAGCCCAGAAGAAATTAAAATCAAATCAAGAAGCTTCTTCTTCCTCTAAATCTAAAAATGAAGATTCAAAAATAGATGAAATCACATCACTTCTTAGAAATCTCTCAAATAGGATTTCAAAGATTGAAACACAACCTAAAACAGTCCAAAAAACTGTCTTTAGACCCCAAACACAGGTCCAAGGTCAGTATAAAAAGTATCCTCCATTACAAATTATTTCAGAGACCACATAATGACCAACAAGTACCTACACTATTGTTGATTGATGATCAACAACCTGATTATATTGCTTTATCTATCACTGAAGATATTACTAATATAGATCATACATCTCTTCAGACTGCCATTTTTCCTGTTCCTCAAAGTCAAATCCCTCAAGAAGACCAAGATACTTCTTAAGTTTCTAAATATCAAGCCTTTTCTGAGTTTTTGATTGTAGAACTCAATAGAAGATATGACTTAAGACCTAGAGCTGGTCCTGGTAGAACTCCTAAAAACCCTATCATAATTGAGCCTCAAGTAAAAAATGTTGAAACTCAAAATACTTCTATTCATCCTCTAAATCAGTCAAGTGATTCTACTCGAATTAATAAAACTATATTGACTGCTTTTAATGTTGAGAAAGAGCTAGAAAGAGTTAAAATCCCTATTCCACTTTCAGAACTTTCTAAAAACCCTGGATATAAGATTCAAGTTGCAAAATGGATCCAAAACTCTAGTGTGGATGCTAAAGGAGATATTATTAGTCTGAAAAATGAAAGACCCACCATAGATTTTGGTCCTAGTTCTGATATGATTGATGAATCCATACCACCTTTCTATGTGACTTTGAAAGTGCATGGCTCCTTGTTATACAATTGTATGTTGGATTCTAGAGCTTCACACAATCTAATGCCAAAGTTCATTATGGAACAAATTATTTTGGATATCACTAGAACTTATCATTACCTATATACCTTTGACTCTAAAAGAGTGAAATGTTTATGACTTATAAAAGACCTAGTGGTTACCCTACATCAAATACCCCCAAAAGTGTTGTATTAGACATAGTTGTCACTGATATTCCCCCTAAGTTTGGAATTATTTTATCAAGATCATGTTGTGCCAAATTAGGAGGGAGTCTTCAAATGGATATGTCTTTTGCCACTATTCCTGTATATGGTGGAGAAAGCCTTAGATTATACAGGGAAGTCAGATTCCTAAACACTATCTGCAAATAAGATCAATCTAGAAACCATCCCATTTATGCAGTTGACCAAGAATTTAGTTGCTTTCAACTATCATCAAACATTTCGCAGAATTATCAACTCAAGGTTTAGGATGTAGTTGAAACTCCTACAGATGCTCAAATTGATATTTGGAAACTTTTCTTTGATGGATCTTGCACCAAAGATGGAGCTGGAGTAGGAGTTGTTTTAATTTAACCTGATAAATAAAATATCACTCAATTATGCAAGTTATATTTTGAGGTCACAAATAACGTTGCTGAATATGAAGCTTGTATTCTAGGATTACAGCTTGCCAAGAGTTTAAAGGTGCAAAATTTGAGTGTCTTTATTGATTCAGAACATATAGTAAGACATGTTAGGAACCTTTTTCAAACAAAGCATCCTAGGCTTAGGTCTTACAGGAATGAAATTTGGGATACCATTGAAAACTCTTTTAATGCTTTCAATATCACTTTCATTCCTAGAAATGAAAACATTCATGCAGATTCCTTAGCTCTTTTTGCTAGTTCTTTTAAGATACCAGATCAATTTCAGATACAATACCAAATTCAAGTCATATATAGGCCATCCATTCCAGATAATCTAAAGCATTGGAAAATATTTGGAGATGATGAACAACTGAAATATTTTCTTCAAGTTATTGATGAATTTTATGTCTTACAAATTGAAGAAGATTATTCAGACATAAATGAAGCTACTAAAGACAAAGAAAATTCAGATCTAAGTTCAAAAGCAGGTGATCATGATATTATACAATTGTCAAATAATTTATCCCCAAAGGACTTGTTCCTTTAGAAAAATTATTTGATCAAAATGATGTTCCTAGAAATCCACTCTCTGTTTCTCCAGAAGATGATATTGAAGAAACTAACATTGACATTGATGAAGAGATTAAAAATATTAAACTTTGTGTATATTTAGCTCCTGAAATTAAATCTGAATACATCAAACTTCTTAATAATTACAAAGATGTTTTTGCTTGTTCTTATGCTAATTTGAAAACTTATGACACATCTCTGATAGAGCATAAAATTCCACTAAAACCTAAAGCAAAACCCTATCAACAAAAACTAAGAAGAATGAATCCAATTCTACTTCCCACCATAGAAAAATAACTTAAAAATCTTTTAGATGCCCAAATATTTGTTCCTTTAAGACACTCTAATTGGGTAGCCAATTTAGTCCCCGTCAGAAAAAAGAATGTTGAAATTAGACTCTATGTGGACTTCAGAAACCTTAATAGATCATCTCTAAAAGATATTTATCCACTTCCAAAGATGGATCAGTTACTCCAAAGGGTTTTAGGAGCTAATGGACTCTCCATGCTTGATGGCTTCTCTAGTTATAATCAGTTATTGGTAAATTCAGAAGACAGAGAGAAGACGACCTTTACTACACCCTTGGGTACATTTATGTATGCTAGGATGCCTTTTGGTCTGTCAAATGCAGGAGAAACGTTCCAAAGAGCTATGGAATTAGCCTTTTTTGGGAAGGTAAACAAGTTTGTTGTTATTTATCTTGATTATTTAACTGTTTTTTCTAAATTAGATCAGAAACATTTAAAACACTTGATGAAAGTTTTTGATAGGTGCAGGAAGTTTGGAATATCTCTCAATCCCAAAAAGTCCTTGTTTGCCATCAAAGAAGGAAAGTTACTAGGCCATATTTATTTAAAGGATGGAGTAGTAATAGATCCCAAAAGGGTCTCTACTATTCAATCATTATCATTACCTAGAAAAAAGAAAGAGATACAAGCCTTTTTAGGAAATATTAACTTTTTGAGAAGATTCATACCTAACTATGCTGAAACAGTTAAAGATATTACTGATATGATAAAAAATAATCATGAAGTCAAATGGACCATTCCTACTAGATATGATTTTGATCAAATAAAGAAAGCCATCTCTGAAGCTCCCACCTTAGCCAGTCCAAACTACTCTAAGCCTTTCAGTATATTCTCCTTTGCTTCTGAAGCCACCCTTCCTACTGTCCTTTTGCAGAAAAATGAAGATTATCATGATCAACCCATAAATTTTTTTAGCAAGGTCATGAGAGATGTAGAACTCAAATATGATATCATCAAAAAACAAGCCTATCCCTTAGTTCAAGCCCTAAATTTTTTCAGAATGTATGTTCTCCATTCTACCATTATTTCTTATGTACATAACAATGCCGTAAAAACTTTTCTTACACAACCAGATACTGATGGAATAAGAGGAAGATGGATTACTCAAATCCTTGAGTTTGACCTCACCATTAAAATCACCAAGTTAGTAAAAGGACAAGGTTTAGCTAAATTGTTATCTGAATCTAATTGCAAAGTGTTAGGCATAAAATCTATTTTTGAAGTCTCTGAGAAGCATACAAAAGAACCTTCTTCATATTTAGAAAGGGAGAATCCACAAGAAACTTCCTTAAATGAAAAAGAGAAGAATCCACAAGAACCTTCCCAAGATTCTCAAGGAAAGAACCCACATGAACCTTCTCCTTCAACTCAAACAGTTCCTATTCACAATGATAAAATGTTTGTACCATTAGATTGGTATGAAAATATTGTTCATTTTCTGATCCATTTTGAGTGTTGATCCGAGTTTTCAAAAAGCCAGTGAAAAACACTTAAATTGAAATCCATCAAATACTGTATCATCAATGCTAATTTGTATTGGAAAGATCCTCTTAATATTTTATTACTTTTCTTGACAGAATCATAGATTGAAGGAATTATTGATCAGTTTCATGCAAGAATATGTGGCGGGCATTATGCTTGGAGAACAACAACATACAAAATACTAAGGGCAGGATTTTATTGGCCCACTCTGTTTTCACAAGTGGGAACAAAGGTTAGAGCCTGTGTTCCATGTCAGATGTTTGCTGGTAAGAAAAAACTAGCAGCCCTTCCACTAGTTCCAGTGGTTGTCTCAGCACCATTTATCCAATGGGGATTATATTTTATAGGAGAAATTCAACCAACTTCAAGTAATCAGCACAGATGGATTTTAATTTCCACAGATTATTTTTCCAACTGGGTGGAGGCCATTCTAGTCAAAAATGCCACATATTCAGTTGTAATCAAATTTATTGAAGAAAACATTCCCTCTAGATTTGGTTGTCCTCAACAAATAGTGACTGACAATGCCACAACATTTAGTAGTATAAAGATGATTGAATTTTTCCAAAAGTATCAAGTTTTACTGCATCATTCAACCCCTTATTATCCTCAAGGTAATGTTCTTTCCGAATCATCTAACAAGAGCTTAGTAAAGATGATCAAGAAAACTTTAGGACACCATAAGAGAAATTGGGACAATCATCTTACCTATGCAGTTTTGGCAAACATGGTTTCTCCCAAAAGATCAATAGGTAAATCTCCATTTCAACTGGTTTATGGCAAAGATGCTATTTTTACTACAAATTTGGATTTCCCTGTGCTTAAGTTTTTACAAGAATCTAATGATGAACTTGATGATTTCTCTAGAAGGATAAATAAGATTATTGAATCAAAAGAAAACAGAGATGAGATTCATTACAAATTGAGAAAATATCAGAATAAGATGAAGAGTCTTTTTGACAGAAAGGCTAGGGAAAGAGATTTTAGGGAAGGATATTTAGTCTTAATATGGGATGCTAGGAGAGAAGACAAAGACAAACATGGAAAATTTGGAAATCTATGGTTTGGACCACTCAACATTGCAGCAGTAAAGGGAAATAATACATTTGTGCTACAGAATTTGGAAGGACAGTTCACAACACTGCTTGTCAATGGAAGATTTATGAAACATTATATACAATACTGAAGGAGATTCGAGATCATCATTGTGCATTATAATTTTTCTTTTATCATTTCAAGTCTGTTTTGTTTTCTACAACAAAGACTCCATAGCCCAAGGAGAAGGCACATGATACTGCTTGTTCTCTGCATCCCATAGGGGGAAGAAGTCCCAAGCTGGAGCTGATGTTGTAACATTATTTGGTTTTGATAAGTTAGCATGTTAGTTGAAAAAAAAAATGCTAAGTTAGGATATGGATGAAGAAGAAAATAAAAAAATGTTAGGAAAAATTATGTTTTTATGCATCCATGTCAAATAAAAATGTTAGAATTAGTTTCCCTAAAGAATGAAGGAAAAAATAAAAAATGTTAGGGAAGCAAAAAAAAAAAAATGTAAATGCTTTAGTTTTCAAAAATAAATTCATGGTCACCTGTTTAAATGCATCAAGTTAGCAAAAAGATTAAAAATTAATTAATGATGATTAAATTATTTAAAAGGGGTTTATATTTTCATTAATTAAGTAAATGATATAGCGCTTATAGTGGTTTAATGGATACTACTTTTTACAACGTGTCAACACCACATGATTTCGCACCCCATCCACCCAAAACCATAAACTAGGAGGTACCCCCCAGAATCCACCGATGGTAAAATTATTCTAACATCCGTTTCCTCCCATGCCTTAAGCCAGCAGATTTTTCCCTTCGTGCCATAACCATTGTCCATCCAACCAATGACATCCCACCGTGTCATCCAAATGTTACCCTCCTATGCTTCCGCTCTTTAACCGTTTTCACTTCTCCGCTCACCCGATCATTCCCTAACCGTTTAGTTCACCGTTGCTCATTAAAGTCTGCTCCTGAACTGTTAAGCTACTACGGTCACTATCCATACCATTAAACAAAAATTTCCACTTATAAAATGGTTTGTGGAGTGATTTATATCACTTTTACCTTATTTTTGAAACATCTCAGCCTATCATCTCTGCACTATGTTCCTTGTCACCATTTCTGCAACCGATGTTACCATTTATGCGATTGCCTGACCTTAAATTCTTCTTAGCATTCTATATCCTTGTTTGAAATGGCCTTGAAAGCCAGGACCAAAAATAAGGTGACCCCTAAAGGAAAAGAAAAGAAACAGGTGGTCGAAGAGGTGTAGGCCACCAACCCAGTTGCAGAAGAAATCTCTACTCCTACACCACAGGTCAACCTGGATCTGATACCCCTTGCAGACGCCTTCTTTAAGGTCACAGAGGCCCACTGTGAATTTTATTTTCATGAGCTATATCTATGGCTCAGATAGAAACACACTAATAATCAGGACCCTATCAGGTTCTGGGAATCAATGTTGTCCCTGTTTGTCTTTTCACAAACCCATTCTTTCCCTGACCTTATTTCCTGGTGCCAGGCACAGTATGATCCTATAAAGAGAGCAGTGGTGGCTCAGAATGGAAACATTCTGATCACCATTTCTCTAGAGACCATAAACCAAATGCTCCTTATCCCTCAATCTGATGCTCTAACCCATTTATCTCTTGCTGCTCTTATGGACCTCTACCATAAATTAACCTTCCCATAGAGAGCCCAGATTTTTGACATATTCTTACCTGAGGATGCATAATTTCCTAAGAAAAAACCACCATAATCATCCTCCATAATTCCTGAGGCCTATAAACACTGCATTTCACTTCTTTCATACCTGATAGGATACCCATATGACCAAATAGTTGATGAACCCATCATGGGGTTTCTATCCATTTTTAGCAAAGAACAATCACCATTGTTCATGTATAATTACAACGAATTCTTGGCTAAAAATATACATGAGAAATTCATGAATTTTACAACTCGGGGTGTGTTTAATTACACTTCTGTAATTATTCACATGATTCTTTTTCAACAGGCAGAGATGATTCCTATCAAATTCAACGAACAAGATGCACAAGGAGTGAATCAATCAGTGATTCACTAGACAGAGTTAGTCAGGGCTACATCAACAACAACTACATTTGCGGAGTTCATAGAATCCATACACCCAATAAAGCAGCTTCTTACTAGTCAGATAGAACCCATAATTGGAGAAGAGATTAAGAGAATCTTAAATTTGAGTGAGCAAGCCAAAACAGGGGATTGGTATTTATGCCAAAACTATGCAGAAATTAGAGTATATGGCTATGAACTCCCACCATATAAGCTTCCTAGATATTTCCCTATGAGAGTCTTTTCCCTAGAGTATATTCGACAGATGATAAATATGTATGACCTCCATTTTGTTTCAGGGAAAAGGAAAGCTCAGTTGAAACTCAAGGCAAGCATTGGATCTTTCATATGTAATACCAGAGCAGCTGGTGCTGAAGCTGATGCAATGTTGAAGAAAGTGGGTTTCCAACCAAGTTTCACTTGGTATTATGAACCACATGGCATTATTTCTACTTTGAGAGTTGAAGTCAAAACAAGCTCCTATATTCATAACTCCAGAGCAGAAATAGAAAAATATATGAATCATGATGAATGGGTTAAAGGCACTCTTCAGGAGGAAAATGAACAAGTTCTTTCAACTTCTAATGTGTAGAATAATTCCATGAGAGTAAGCAGCAGAAAAGAGTCAGAGAAGAGCTTCCACCTGCTAAAGAGATAATGAAGGAATTTATCTTGCAACACAAGAAGCCAAATATTAATTCATATTTACTTTCAGAAGGAGGACAACCAAAGATTATTGATTTGGGGGACTGAATTTTCCACATCAACAAATGTTCCCATGACTCCTCCATCATCATCACCTGCTAGATGACCTCTGGAAATTATCCAACACTCAGAAGCCATTTCTTCTTCTCTATATTCTTGGATATTAAGCATAAGAATGAGGCATTGAAATCTAATGTCTATAGTCATTTCTGGAAACAAAAACCAACTTCCTAGCACAGGCTTCTCACTGCCTTTGACAATGAGAAAGGAAGGATGCAAATGGCCTTTTTGCAGGTAACCATTCCTTTTCCAAAGACTCATGCTGAATATAAGAAGTCTGTGTTCTATTTTGATGCTAGTCAGATCCATCCTATTGATTAGATGGATATGCACAGACAATCTAGGGAGATACTCTTTTCAACAATGAAAACTACATCCATGTCACTCTCCAAACTGAAGATTGCATTGTCAAATGTTCAATATCAGCTTAAGATTGAAAAAATGTCTTCATTAGCCAAAGATAACAGACTGAAGTCTTTGGAGGATCTGGTAGTGAAGGTTGGATATGATCCAAAATAATGAAAAGCAATGGAAGAAATTATTAAAAAGAAGAATTCAACCATCTCTGCTCTACGCAAACAACTCAAGTTTCCTTCAACCGAAGATCCATAGACAAAAGAAATTGCAGAAAACGAATACAACAAGGAGGAGATGCTCAAATTAATCATTGAGAAAAGCATTCAAATAAGAAATATGGAAGAACAAATTGAATAATTATTAAAGGAGAAATGAACAATACAAGTGGCTACTGATCCAAATACAATAGTTCAAACATCTACAGGTACAGAGATTTTAACATCATTGGCAATAACTAATACAACAAAATTGACACAGGATTTGGCTATTTATAAGCAAGAACATGAGAAGTTGCAGCAAAGGTTTCAGATTCTACAATCACAGAATATTATAAATGATACCTTATATATGGAGGAAATGAAAAATTCACATAAGTTGGCACTCAAGGTTAAAGAATTGGAAAGTGAATCTTAAATGGCAGGGACATTGGCTGAAGCCAAGCAGAACATTTGGGAAGACATCAACAAGTCTATGACAGAGGTATGGTAATCCATACAGATTATTTTTTAACAAGAAGAGCTCATCACCAAGTGAAAAGCAGCCATAGAATAATAGAAAGAACATCTCAAGAAAAATCCAAGTGAATCCACGGACATGATCAAGGTCTTGAACTCTAAGAACAAAGAAGGGTTGGAAGAAATGAACATACTGGACATAACTGCAACAATCTTAGAAATCAAGAAAGTTTTACAGAAGAGGAATTTAATCAACCAACTGCAAACAAAATGTGAAGCTTTGAATACTGTTGTTCAAAGGTTTCATACAAAGTTTAACATTTTGAATCATAAGGGACTGCCAAGATTGGTAGGATTAGATGATAAGTTGATTAAATTATAAGATTATTATAAAAAGTTATATACTATTGCAGTGGATAAGTAAAAATTTGCAGGTATTAAAGGACAGATTACAGGGAAAACATTTTTAGAAGCTTTGCAGTTTGATTTGATCATTCAAAATCAAATCAAACATTTGTTGATTCAGAAGCCTACTTTCGAGAGATATACAAAAGTAGATGAAATCTTCAGGAAAATGATGAGTGTAGAAATCCTAAGTGAAGAAAAATGGGATAAATTTTGTGAGACCATCGAGTAAAAGTATGATATTTATAGCATGCTAGCACAACATATTTTCAAGGGTCCAGTCATCAACAACTTCCATAAAAAAGAGACAAGTCATCAACAACTTCCATGAAAACAGAGACACGTCATCTATTTGTTTCCTTCTTCTATTGTACTCTATTCTATTATTGTAATCAGTTTAAGATATTTCTGACTTTTAGAAATTAGTATAAATAACTCTCATACGAGTTATTAAAGGTTGCACCCTTGGATAAGAAAATTTTTGTAAGAAGAATTGTACAAGTGTTTTGATCATCAATAATAGAAGAAGGATTCTGAATTTGTCTCATACAACTTTGTTCCTTCTGTGAGTTTTTCATGTTTTCATTACATTTTGTCTCTACATATGTTTAATTTTTATAAAGATAATCAGGTGAGATTAAGTGTGTTTTAGTTATCTTACAATTCCTCCTGAAGTTATTATTAATATAGAGAATGATTTACTAGATAGTTTGTTGATGTAAGTCCCTTTCATTTATAAATTTTCAGCATCTTGATAATGTTAAATGTATTTTCTTGAACTTTTAGACATTGTTCAAAAGATTTCAAACTTATGATTAATTAAAGAATTCAATATGAATATTTGGTTATCATATCTTCCTACATAAGTCTACTTAACCATTTAAAAAATCTTAATCACTATGTGAGATAAACAAGTAGCCCTTAGTCTTATTTTATGATATTATCTGAAATATTTAAGCAATAATTGTTTGTAAAAGTTATTTTATACATTGGTCATCCAAAATTCCAAAACAAAACAAAACATTATAGATACTTTGGCATAGTTATTGACCCCAGTTATCTCAAAGGACAACAGAAATGAAACCAAAGTTGGAGGATTTTAAACAAGAAAGGAAGGAGTTGTTAGATTTCAAGAAGGAAGTCAGCAAGAAAATTAATTTTTATGATGAAGTGGCAGAAATATAAAAGAAAATGCTAAAAAGAACACTACCCCTACACAGAATGATGAAGCACACCATGAGGAGAAACAGGTGGCTGCAAACAGAGAGGAGAAAGCTGCAAAATCAAGTCAAAGAGTTAGACATTCAAATGGAAGTTGTGGAGATAGAGTTAAAGAAAAACATCTTGAAAATGATAGTGGTCGATGAACCTGCCATGGATGAAATTGCTACCTCTTGAGGAGGGTAAGACGTTTTTTGAGCCAATTTTTTTTAGGATTCTCCCACTCATAATTTCACATATTTATGGACAATTTTTGGCAAAAATGAGTGGAAATTTCAAATTCTGGAAAATATTAGGAAAGTTCGTAGCATACTTGAGGCTTAAAGCCGAGTTTTCACTATGAACTCACTGATGATTATTTTATGTTATAATTTCCAAAGTTTGTCATAAAAGGAATGGGTAAAGGCATGTATTTAAGTATTTTTTCATAATGAAGACCCTCCAATGAGCAGAGAAGTTAGGATGGTTGCAAAAATTTCCAAATGGAAAACGTTATAGACCCTTCTCTATGAACTTTCCTTAAGTGCTTTGTTTTTGTAGCGAGGGGAAATTTTGATGTTTTTGAAGCATTAAATGTTTTTTGGGAGCACATTAGTGATTAGGATATGTTCAAATGTATCATTGGAGACTCCAGTTGGTAAGAACACTCAGGAAGGAAGGTGATTAGACTGCTAGCTCATTATTCTTGACACATCATCAAGCACAACGTCACATCCTAAAAATTTGAGAAGCAGACCCTAGATTCCAGTATGGTTGTTCACCACTTAGTAATGGTCATTTCCACCTCTGGAAAAGTTGTCTTGTTTAATAAGCATCATCATGTATGGGTAATTTAAAGGTTGGTAATGAATTTAATGGTGTTAGAGTCTTATTAGGTTTTAAAATCTTTGTAAATAGAAATATCTCTATATTCTCTCCTTGTAATCAGTTCCTTTTTGGATAAATTGTCTTCAGTAGTTTTGAGGGCCTAGCCCAGATGGAAGACTTCATGTAAAAGGTGTTTAATTCTATAAATATGGATATGAGAGAATTAGAGGTGGTTGATCGATGTTATGCCTTATGCTACTATTGTAATATTTTCCAGTCAGTAATATACAATTGTAGAAAGCTTCTTTCAGACCTGAGATTCTTCATGCACTCTTTTGTGTTTTTATTATCTACCTTTTAATGTCTATTCAGCTCAATTTGTGTGTAATCACTTGAAATTCATAGTCAAATATGCTCCACCTTCCTTTATGCATTTAGTTTGTTGTTCATATTATTTTTTATGAGAGTACATATGCCTCAACTTCCATGAAATATGTTTTTATGTAATTGAGTTTCACACTCACTCCATGCCCAATAGTAGCCATTAAATCACATCCTTCACCTACAAATAACCATTCAAAACACACTCCAAATTTAGCCATATTTTCTCTAAGAATTGTCTATTGAATGTCATACCTTTTCTTGAGAGATCCATCTCAGGTTGGAAGGGATAACTTCCAACCATTAGTGGTTTGAAATAGTTACACTGAATTGTTTTTTGAGCAGCCCAATCAAGCTCACTTTGGTGATAAAATTTTGGTGCGTCTGTCGAGAGCCTGAAGATACATTTTCCTGAAAATTTGTGCTCAAGCAGAAATATTTAACTCTTGAAGGTAGCAAGATCTCAGAAACATTCGAGGCTCCATTCTACCTTTGTGACTACACTGAGATTCTCAGCTTAAAGGTGGCTTGAAAGAATATTCATACAAGGAGAAATCTAGATCATAACCTACCTGAGGTAGTTGATAATCCACAAATAATTCTCCGAGGTATTGGAAGCTCATCAAAATCCGTTAATCCATCTCATTCAAGGGTTTCATCTTTTCCATCCGAAGTTGCTCGAAATTATGAAGATATATAGTTTGATGAAAATATTAAAAAATTTCTTTTTAGGTCTAAATATGAGAATGAATTGACTGAAATTATATTATACCTACAAATATTAGGATTTGATACATCATATCTTGTGTCAAAAGAAGAAAAAGAAAGGTTTTGGGAGTCTGTCACATCAGAATTGTCACTAGAAAAAGAGTATTTCGAAAAATTAAAAGAATTATATCCTTTTGATTTCTTATTAAGAATAAGTTTTGGTGTCCCCTTGCCTAAGTGGAGTTCCTTTGTTTCTAGACTCCAAATTCCCACCTCAAAATATCCTAGCATCTCATCCTCATTCACTATTTTTTCCCCTAGGAAAAAATTAATTCCATCCACTTCTTTTTCAAGTATTATTGTCCCAGTCATTATGGTTGGAGTTCCTCCTCCTACAGGGCCAGCAAGATACACTCCTCTTATCCTACATGCCATACTTCATGATATTCCAAAGGGGTATTCCAGTAGAATTAAAACCTTTAGGAGTGAAGAAGACATTACTGTTGAGCAACATGTTGACCAGTTTAATGATTTCACTGACCGAGAAGAGGTGGATGATGATGATTTGAAGATGATGCTTTTTTCTTAAAGTTTCACAGGTGAGGTAAAAAAATAGTTTCAAGCTTTAGCCCCAAGGATTCTACAAAATTGGGACCAATTAGAAGACTAGTTTTTGACAAAGTGGGGAAGTAAACCTTGTTCAAGCCTTAACTAAATATAAAATTTTGAAAAAGTTCATAGATGAATCAGTCCAAGAGTTCTCTAAAATATTAACAAGGTTTACAATTCTATACCTGCTCACATTAAACCTCCTCGAGGAGCTGCTCAATTATACTATGCTGAAGCTTTTGACTATGATTTTTCCATTTTATTAAGAGAGAGAGAGATTTTGTTTCCTTGACTAATATGCATAATGGTGTTGTTAAGGTTGAAGTAAATATGGTTGCAACCAAGAGGTCTAAGATGGGAAAATCAATATTAAAAGAAGAAGAGAAGCCTTCCTCATATTCAGATGTGAAATTTTATACCATGATGAAGACTATGGAGAGGTTTATGGATAGGATTGCCCTTGGTGCTAATCCTCTACGTGTTGCACAACAAGAAACACAGATTGTAAACCCTCAGTTTAGGAGGCCTCAAAACTAGAAAATACCAAGAGACAATAGAAATTAGCCCGATCGATAGGTCAAACCGAATTTTCAACAAAATCTAGTGGATGAGGAAGAAACACAACTTGAATTTGAATAATAAATCATTAAATGTTTGGATGAAGATGTGTTAGGAATGTTCCTAACCAAAGAACAACATGATGAGTCTAGTCTTGACATATCTAAAGATGAAAATCAATATGCTTACTGGAAAGGCTATCAACATGATATAATTGATATGCAAAAAATATAACTTGAGCAACATAAATGTTCTTATTATAGCCAATAAAGGCTAGCCATTCTCCTAAGCTAGCTAAATAAAAGAAGGATACACCACCCCATGGTAAAGAGATCGAAAAAACACCATCCACTTTCAATCTAGAAAATGAGATTTCTAAGATCAAAATTGTTGTCTCTTTTGGTGAGATCATTAAGGTCACTGAGTATAGGAGCCAAATTTTCAATATTCTTGTTGGGTAAATTTACTGAGTAAACTAACACAAGTATTTAATTATAAATCTGGGTTTGTAGAACTTAGAAGCATCTCCAAAATATATGGATTTCAATTTTAGTCAAGTTTAGAAGATGAATTATTGATTTTAAAGGAAATGCATATTAAAAATATGAAACTTAACTAAATAATTTCTAATTCAATTATGTAATAAGCAGAAGAAGAAGCTCCTAACTTAGGAGAACTTGTTTGTCCTTCTCTATAATACTACTTCATGAATAGAAACCAAAACCACTAATGGACAATAGCTCAAGATGCATAAAAGAATAATAGAAGATCCTTCTAAATAAGGAGGTCCTTGCTGTATTTCATTACAAATTCATTCATCATGAATGCCACTGTTAGAAAACTGGAAATTCAAAAAATCACTTAAAAGCAAGAAATTTGAATTCTAGTTTCTAGTCTCTAATCAGATAGAAGGAGAGTTTAACATAAAAATTGGTTTGACCGTTCATATGCATATTAGAATTAAGATTAAGATTCATCAACAATCATAACATATCATCATACATATAATTAATTGATTAAACATGAAATAAAACTAGATCGTGAAATTGCAACTAAATTAACCAGAAAGTGCGCTTAGCTTGGTGTGGGGGTCCTCCACCCTTGCCTCGCACACGTAGAGTAATTTCAGCTACTGAAACTCAATCAAGCATTAACCATATAGAACAACAGAAAATAAGATGGAATTGGTCTCTTTTATTAACTCCCAAAGTTTAGAAATCTAAAAATGAAGTTATACAAATTCTTCATGTTCCAATGGTTCATAAACTTGGTATAAATAGAGAAATAATAAACAAACTATACTACAATGTCTCTAAAAACCTTATCTTATCCTAATCCCATCCATCTAGGTCAAAATGATCCAATTAGTTATACCAAATCTAGAAAATCCCATAAAATCCTAAATTTGGCCTATTTCCTAGGGATTTCCTGAATGATAGGTCTTGTTTGACCAACTTTGACTACGCCTATTTTAGCTTGGTTTGACCAAAAAAATAGATACACGTCCATCCTTAGTTCCCAAACTTTCTATATATGTTCTCATCTCACACCCAGGTGTCCTGCAAGTATGACTTCAATGGAGCCATTACAATAATTTTCAGTTCTGTCTAAAAATACTCTTAAAACCCAATTTTTACTAAAATTTCTAAAATTTGAAAAACATAATCTCAGTACCTGATTATGAAAAATAAGGGTAGAATGAGGCATATGTGAGCGGTATAAGGTGGAATATGATGGTAAATAAGTGGGTTTATGATAAACAAAAATGACCAAAATTGAGGGCCAACATCTCCCCCTTGCTTAGTCTCAAGAATGTCCTCATGCCTGCCTCAATTTCTTTGACTTTATACCTCTCTATGATGACTTCCCTGCTAATGTACCTGTGACTTTGGCCCCCGATGTTGAATCTTCTTGTTGAGCTACCTGAAAAATGATGGCAATGCCCTCATGTCCTTTTTCTCCTCTTTTATAAATCTTTGTTTTCACCTTTTGTTTCTCATACTTAAATTTTCATCGTTTACAAATGAAAGTAACAATGAGATTTGAAATTATTGACCTTGTACTATGGAATTCCAACAATCAGCATTAAGTATGACCATGTGATGAAAACTATAGGCACAATTTATACATGAACTCCTTTAGCGAACAACAAAAATATGTATATTCTTCCAATGCCCAAAATCACATAGAATAAGAAATTCTCAATATGGTTATAGTCATAATCAATGATTATTTTATTTATATGTAGGGTACCTTCATGATTTTTAAACCTGTAGCTCTAAAGTTCTAACTTTCAACAAAAAGCTATATTCTTTATGTGCCCTTAACATATTCTTGCGTCAATCTTGAAATGTCGCACAGTCATAGAGAAAACACCAATTGAACACATCAAATATTCTTTCACTTGTGTAGGGGGTTTTCTTCTTACCATAAATCCACTACAAAATAACTTGTGTCAATCCTTTTTATGACTAGGCGTTCACTTTCAATTTAGCCACTGTTTTACCCACAAAATCTACAAAATAGGGGTTGAAAGAACCAGGAAAATATCCCAAATATAAATGAATTTGAAAAAACTGTTCATACATGAGACTAATTGGGCTCTTTATGAAGAAAACCCATGTTTTTGGTTTTAAATTTTCATTTTATTTTGCTAAAAAAAGACAATGAAAAATAATGACTTCTTAAAATTTTTGAATTTTTGAAACTATAGTTGAATTCAATATTTCTGCAAGATATGGTGCCTGAATCCTTACTCCTTCCACTACTAGTTAGCCTGATCTTCATTAAAAACTGAAATACCATTTTTTTTCACTAATTTTTAGCTCTAGTACTGAAATCGATTTTTGGAAAATATTAATGTTGCTTATAGCCTTCTCAGAAATCAAATGCTAGAGATTTACTTTACGTTGGAGAAATCAAAATTTTGAAGGTGAACTTATCTAGACAAATAAAAATGCCAGAGAAATCAAAATGCTGGAGAATGCTCAAGTTAACCAAGGGCGATCATAATTATGCTTAGCTACATAATCCTCCTAAAAATTTGAACTATGGAAAATAAAAATCAACCCATGGGTCTTGGGCAATCATAATTCATCTCTTCTCTTAGCATTTCCATTCACTTCCTCTCCAGAAAGGAAATCTGGGAAGAAATTGAATTTTGTGTATTCTCCTATATTTATCATTTGTTTTGGATTTATTGTTGAGTTTAATTAATATCACTGAAGTTTAATGTGTAACAACTTCACACCTAGAGTTTGAACTACAACATTTCTTTAAATAAAATCCTAAATCTCGTAATCCTTTAATTGTTTATAAATTTTTGGGATTAATAGGTGCTAGAGGATTTTATGCAATCCAGGATTTGATTTTAATTTGATGCTTACCTATTCTAGAATTTCACTACATAATTTACGAGATTTCTCTGGCTTGGCGCAAAATTCACCTCAATCTAGCTGCTTCAACACTTCTCTTTCCATACGCAGCTCGGTATTCTCAATTTTGGCTCTATTCTTCTCAATTTGATGTGCCAAACCTATACTTTCATGGCTTTAGTGATTGGGAGAGTGCTTCAGGCCTCTTTCATTTGTTCTGCATAGCTACAACTTGTAGCTCTGGTTCACAATATTCCTTTTTACCTCACGGTCAAAACGATAACTATATTAGGGGATACCTGTCTTGCTTCAGGTCAAAACGATTTTCTACAGTCGATAATGTGATCTGCGCTATCATTGATGCTTCATGTTAGCTTGGAAATTTTTTTCACCGCCATAAATATGCTTTGGTGTTTGAAAGTTTTGACAATTTCTGATTTGACCCGATGTTAAGTAATGTTGCCAAATTCGTCTCATTAAAACCTTAACGCACATGTACCATAGTCCATTGTATTCAACATTTTTTGCATATATCGTATATCATATCCATTATGTGCATTCTCATTAGTTATTCTCTTATATTTGATTTTAAAATGACCATATATTTTTTAGGCCATTTTTAAATCAAAATTTTTACAATGATACTAACTCCTTGTTTTTTATTTTCTAGATGCATATGCCAATTTTTGCTTGAAGGAAGGAGATGTGGTCAACAAATTTGATCAAAATTTGTAAAAAAAATACGGTTTTAAATCATAATGAATGTGGGTTAATAGGTGAATATATGGTGGATGAATGAATAAATGTATAGGGTGATGAATGAATATAGGAATTTGCATATTCAAGTATTTAAACTAAATTATCAATTCTAGGAAAAATTTCAAAATCAAAGGCTCTAAAAATAAGTTTAAATTATAGTACTTCCCTTTGATTTGATAGCTCATTACTCTTTTGTCATCGCTTGACTTCTCAAAATGAATTCTTATCAATGTTGGACTGTAGATAGATATTTGTACTAGGTTTTCAGGTCCCTTTTATATTGTTCTTGTTCAGGTCCCTTACTGATATTTTTTGATGATGATGTTTTAGGTCCCTTCTATAAACTGTTGCTTGATATCAATACTTGTACTTGCACTTGTACTTCCATAATAGCTTGATTGTCAATACTATTCAATGATGTCCTCCGGTCAAAATACTGGTTGATGGTTGACGATGTCTTCATTATCATAACGATGGTTCTTTCAGGATATATTGAAATGTAGAGACTTATTTCTGCTTTCATGTTTTTGCATCTGATATTGATTCAGGATCTTTGAATGTTGATGTTTTTCAGGTCCCTTCTGCAGTTTTTAATTGATGTTTCAGGTCCCTTCTGACATGTACTTTAGGCTTGCCTTTCTGACATGTAATTTTCAACAATGTTTCAAGTTACTTTTGTCATATAATATAGGTCCCTTCTACAATTCAGCTGCTAAAACTATTTGCATAGTTTTATTTTGAACTTCCTCCTTCCTGATGTTAAGACTTGTCCTCAAGTCTTAGAATTCTGGAGGATTAATTATACAAAATCACAGTGAAGTAAAATAACATAGAGAATTAATATTGGCCAAACAAGTTGGTTTTCCGATATGAATTTGAGTTTTTATTGTGCGAGTTTCCTGGATTCTCACAACCAAACTATTTTATTATTTTTATCTTTTTCTATTTTATTATTTTATTTTATTTTATTTTTATATTTTTTGGATGGATATGGCGTATAATGGAGTTGGAAAGTATGGAATTATTATGAAAGTAATATAGGTTTAAGTCATCATCTAAGTGTAGATGGATAGATAGATAGAAAATATGTCTGGACTTCAACATGCATGATTGCAGAACTTAACATACAATATGGTAGATGAATGAAATCATGAAAAATATGGCTTATGAAAGGCTTATTTGAAAATGGATGTGGCTTTTCATGGTAAAAATTGACTTCTTATTCTTATTATTAGCTTCATGTCTTTTGCCTCAATCTTGATCTTCTTGTAGGGTTGTTGGTGTTGTTGTTTAGCAACTGAAAGCAAGCTTCATTTATTTTGAGTTTCATTAGATTAACTCAAAATCTTGTGAATTGCACTTTTATTTGACTTGAAATTTTGTATTCATATTCTGAAATATGATTTTTTTTTTTTAATTTTTTTAATTTTTTTAATTTTTTTTTTTGAAATTGACTTTGAAAAGTCCTTTGTCCATGGAGTTCACCTCTTAAATCTTGTTATGACCTGCAAAAACATAACATCTTCTTGAAATACAATATTAGGTGATGGAGGAAGATAGGTGTACAGTTTCTATTCTTCCAATTAATATTAAAAATAATTACAAGCAATGCTTGAAAACAAGTCCAAAAGATTATATACAAACAAAATGCATTTGTTTACCCCTTGAGGAATGGTGGCCATCCTAGACCTCCTAGTGGTATTTTGTTCAAAAAATATTCATTTTATTTCAAACTAGAGTGATTCCAAAGCCAAGTTGAAGTGAATTCATATGGCTACCTCCAGTATAAATATGTTTTCAAAATGGTTTAAAATTATATGCTAAAAATTATGAGAAGTAGCATGCTTGATAGAGCTTCTTGTGATTTTTTACTAGACCAACAACCACTATTTGGAGTGTAAATTTTTCGGTAAATATCGGATCGATGTGATTCTAATTTGAGATTAAATTAGATTCATTTTTTTCTATCTAATAGAAACATGTTTTTAAAATTAGTAGGTTTGATATCCCAAAAATGGTGATGAACAAACCTAAGAGGCAGAGTTTGACTATGTTGATTTTAAGACATGCAATCACTAAATGTGGAATAACGTTTTCACCTAGACTTAAAATGAGATGATTCAAATTGTGTCATAATATAGACTCAAATATCTATCTCCCTTAGAAAAATATTTTGGAAAGAAGATGATTTGATATGTGAAACATGCCAATGAACATCCAAGAGCTAGAATTGTCACCATGCAGAGTTTTCGACAAGCAGTTAGTATTTTTTTCATATATTTTTCATATGATGTCGGATTGAGCTGATTCAAATTGATTTGGAAACTATATTCCAAGGACTGTCATCCCTATGAATATAATTTAAAAAATTTTCCATTAGAACCCTCAAATAAATTATGTACTAACTCTGTCCTTAAACTTTTTCTTGAAATCTAGTGTTTATTTTGATCAATTTATTTTTTATTTGTGATCCAAATTGAAAATTTCAAAATAGATTTAAAAACTAAATTTAAAGAGACACCTTGATTTTAAAAATGATCCTATATGGTTACGAAAAATAAAATTATCCTTAATGCATTTTTTCATGAAATCCTTTCAAATGAGTATTGAACAATGATGTGAATATTTATTCATGAGAGTTTAAACCAAAAGTATTATTGTGAACTCATTTTACCTATTTATTTATTTATGTTATTCTATCCTATTCAATTATAGAAAAGTAAGTCATTCTCTCAAGTATAAGAGAATTTCCAATGCATCCATTTGTGTAGAAAGATCATAAGTAAACTCATATCCAAAAAATATTCTTTAATGAATGCTTAGACATGAAAATTTAATTGATCATAAAGATTTGATTGTAGGGAATATTGAAAAATGGAATGGTGTTGTGACCTAATGATTAGTTGAAACCAAGTTTTAAGATGATCTTTGTTTTCTTGGCTCTATTTAGTTTTCATATCACAAAGTTATTCGTGTAGAACTTGCTCAAAATCTTGAATGCACACTGCAAGAAAAAGACCCTCTAGTGGATGTTTTTGAGGAACCCCATAGAAAAATACCCTATACATTCGTTTCTAGTGGAGGTTACTAGAAAAGGTTGGCGGGCGGAGGGTTTTGTGGATGGTTTCCTCTCGGTGCGCTTATCATTAAAAGTCGTCCCGGTGCACTCGAACCACGAAAGCCATGGTGCGGACCAAAAAATTAGCACACCGGACACCGTGCACTCCGTACACACCCACCCGGTGCGTCCTATTATTCTATAGCACTGGTGCATCACAGATATTCCGTGCCGGTGCATTATAAAACACAGCGCCAAAACCGAGACGACCCGGTGCAGTAGAAAGAAATCACACTGGTCCACCATAATACATCGCGCCAAAACACAAACCGACTAGTGCGTTTGTAAGAAACAGAACCGATGTGCCTATAAACAATGAACACTGGTAAAGGGTTATATTAAAAAAAAATTATGGCAAAATAACCCGGATTTTTCAGTTTTCCAGTGCTTATGAGCTCTCAATTACTGGTGCGCGCCCTATCATAGAACGTACCGGTGCGCACAAGACATTGGCACACCAGAAAACTTGCATGACATACACACACATCCGAGGCCTCCTATTTCTGTAATGCACTGGTGCTTCACCACTCTTCCGCATCGGTGCATCATCAAACACCACGCCAAAACAGAAACGTGCCGGTGCATTCTTACCAAAGAGCACCGGTGCGCCTATAAAAAACGCACACTGGTAAAGGGTTATATTAGAAAATTATAGAAAATAACTCAGATTTTTCAGTTTTCCAGTGTTTCTGAGCTCTCAATTACCGGTGCGCGACCTCCCATAGAACGCACCGGTGCGCACGAGACATTGGCACACCGGACAACTTGCACGACGTACACACACATCTAGGGCCTCCTATTATTTTAACACACCAGTGCTTCACCACTCTTCTGTGTCGGTGCATCATAAAACACCGCACCAAAACAAAAACGTGCCGGTGCATTCTTAGCCAAGAGCACCAGTGCACCGATAAACTGCATGCACCGAAATAACATTACATAAAAAAAAAAAAATTAAGGCCAAAAAAATGGTGCTTTACGACTATTCCGCACCGGTGCTTTACAGATTTTCCGCCCCAGTACCTCATTAAAATTTTGCATTGAAACTGAAACATCTCAGTGCGGTGTTAGGGAACCGCCCCAATGCGGTTGTAGGTAAGCGTACCGGTGCACCTATAAAACCCCGCGCACCAAACCAGGGTTAAATAAAAAAAAATTACGGCCAAAAAACTTCATTTTTCACTTTCTTCAGTGCTCCAGAGCTCTCAAGCACTGGTGCCATTTCCCTTTGTCTGAGCCGCCCTGACATTGGTGCTTTCATTGCACCCATTACACGCACTGCTACTCTGCATTGGCCACCAATATCCAGCTTTCATTTTGAAAAATGGTGGGTAAATTTTCTTTTGCAAAGTTTACAGCCAATATGCCTCCTCGATGGCGAAATGTACATGTATTTTTCTAATTTTTCCATAATTAATCCTTTTATCGGATTAGAAATTGAAATAACCTTAAAAATAACCATTAAAAAAAAAATTGTTGCTTGGTGCGCCGGATTTGTTCGGCTCGCATCGGATAGCACTTTTGCACGTAAAATTTATAGGCCGCACTGCTACCGGTGCTAATGATATCCACACCATTTTCGGGGCGGTACCGAAAGGCGCCCTGAATAATTTTAAAATAAAAAAATAAAATAAAAGGCGGTGTGCTCATTTATCCAGGCACACCGTTGACCACGAAAATCACATTGTGGTGCGTTGACATAATTATCCACCCCGGTGTATGTTAGCGCACCGCATTCTAAATTCCGAGAGGGTCAACGGTGCGACCGGGTAAAAGACCGCACCGTCAGCTATGTAATTGTCATGAAGTTGGTGCACTGACACGACTATAAGCACCAGGGCGTATATTTCAGCCAACGCACTGTTATTTTAAACTTTGATAAAGTTAACGATGCTTGAAAAATAGATAGTTGCACCAAGGCCAGTGCGTTGTATTTCATTAGGGGCACCGAGACTGATGCTCTATATTCTTAAGACACACCACGACCGATGCGTGACTGTTTTTATGGCGCACTGACTTGTCTATTTGTTTTTTTTTCAAAAAAAAATATATAAGTATATTCCTAAATACATGTCTGTTTTAATTAAAAAAAATATTTAATATGGCAATGATTCAAGGAGAAGAGGAGGAACATCAGCAACAACAGGTTGAACAGTATGACATGATTCACTAATGGGAGGCCCGAGAAAGGGAGAGAGACCCATACCCTCGCCCTATTACTGCAGATACCAAGGAGATCCTTAGGCAGGTAGGCCTCCTCAAATTCTATGAGGAGGCTACTTCCCTAAAGGCGCACAATGTGTTTTTGAGATATATTATCTGCAGGTGGAATGCCCACTGACAGGCTTTCTAAGTTTGCCCTGACCAGTGGTACACACCCACTGAGGAGGATATTTATTTTATTACAGGATTATCAAGGAGAGGGGTGGATTTTCCCTCATTCCCAGACGTTCCAGTTGGTTGTGCAGCATGGAGTCGATTAGTTTACTCCCAGAGATACATTGGAGCACATGTACTATCTCCTTCAAAGTTTTAGGTACCTGGAGATCAGTTACGTATCGATTCTTTTGGTAGACAAGATGTGTAGTGCCTCTCCCTTATCATTTCGACCATTTCGCACAACACTAGTGACGGGTAACACATTATTTGGTCACTTTTATATTATGTTGATTCTTTAGTACAACAGCCACGACTTGTCAGGTGGTCTGCCATTTTTTGCGACGGTTTTGTACGGCCTTAGATAGATGTCATGCTCATGCATAAGGGAGGGTCAACTTACCTTTTGCTTCAGAGCTGTTTTGTTTATTTTTTGAGAGGTTTCCAAAGATGAGACCTAGTTTTTTTCGACAGCCTCGTAGGCCAATGTTTGAGGCCTAGATGCACATGTGGGGGCATATGATGCCCAAGAGGGGAGACACTTTGTTTCTAGCCAGGATATCACATGATTCACTGGACTTACTAGCCAGTGTTGATAGGCTGCATCCCTTCATTTTGGTCCCATGTCCTTATGCTAGCTTAGATTGGCGAGGGTGTCCCAACATCCTCTTCATAGCTAATGAGTTACGAGATGATAGAGGTAATATTACTGTTTTATTTATATCTATTCTAGCATGTTATTAATTAACTTGTTTTTATTAAATTGTGTAATGAAATTGTCTAATTATTGTTGTGTACTTGTATATATTTTGCAGACTTTGTCTCTTTTGATGGCGAGGAGATGTCAAGTCCACCACATGATTCAGGTGTGGATCCTGATGATGATGATCAGGATATGGCTGATGTCAAGCATGATCATGATGAGGATGAGGTCGGTGTCGCAGAGAGACATGCTCCTGCTCATCATGGTGCACCGGTGCCGCCTTTTGCTAGGTGTGGTCGACCTTAGACCAGATATAGGATGGAGTTGGCCAACTAACTCTGTGCATTGATTTTTGATGCAGGCATTAGGCCTTCTCATTACAGAGACATACAGGCCGACGATAGGTTGTTACGGATGTGGAGAGGCATGCCATGTGACATGTACGGCCTGATGTGGCATGTCATAGGAGCTACGACAATAGTTATGTGACTCAAGAGGATTTTCCATAGCTATAGGCGTAGTCGAGCCGCGGCACATGATGGACATGAGTCCGCGAGCAGTGACTCACATGCATCTCATGATCGTTCACCTTACGGCGTACCTGATGAGCATGACGCTCTATTGGTAGCATCTGACAGTCATCATGGAGATGAGGTTGGACCATCGGCCACATCTAGTTTGTAGCCTGCAGCTACATCCATCAGTACTATTAATGATGATAATGAGCAAGCTGGACCATCGACTGCCAAGGCTGCACTATTCACTGAGCAGGCCTCCACTACTACTACTCATATTAATGTTGTGCTACCACCAGCAAATGCATCCATTAGTACTAGTGATCATGATCATGAGCAGGTTCGACTATCGACTGTCGAGGCTGCACCCAACTTTACTGAGCAGGCATCCACTTGTAGTACTACTATTGATGTTGTTATACTACCACCAGCGCCTGATCCATGACATTTATATTATAGTTGTATATTTTTAACATTATATATATATGGTCCATGTATTTTATGTTCATGTTGCATTTGTACTTAATTTAATTTTCATGTTGGTGATCATCATGATGTGGTGCATATTGTTAGCTCATGTTAGATATGTTCATTTAATGTTTAGCTTGTAGATAGATGTGCATATGTGATAGCATGAGTTATTTGACATATTGAGATGTATATTTGATGTTTGTGTTGTGATGATATTAATATATAATGTTAATTTGATGTTTGAATGTGTTTATTAGTCGAATATGATGTTTGTATGATGGTTATCATGATCGTGATAATGTTTATTAATTAATTTAATATTAAATAACCATGATATTTATTAAATATTATGTTGTGATTGTAATTGTAATTTTAATTTTAATTGCATGTAAAATTGTAAAATTGTATTTGTATTTGTACTTATTGTAATTTAAAGTGTAATTGTATGTAAAATATTTATTAACGTAAAATTTTAATTGTAATTATAATATTTAATTTATTTTGAAATGTTAGTAATTGTATATATGAAAATTGTAAAATTGTAATTGTAAATGTAATTGTATGTAAAATTCTAAAATTCTAATTGTATTTGTAATTGTAATTTTAATTGAATTGTATGTAAAATATTTGTAAAATTGTAATTGTAATTGTAAATGTAATTATATGTAAAATTCTAAAATTGTAATTGTATTTGTAATTGTAATTGTAATTTTAATTGAATTGTATGTAAAATATTTGTAAAATTGTAATTGTAATTGTAAATGTAATTGTATGTAAAATCAAAATTGTAACTGTAATTCTAATCGTAATTCATGTATGTGAAATTAATGTAAAATTGTAATTGTAATTTTAATTGTAATTGTAATTATTGTACTTTTAATTGTAATTGTATGTAAAATATTTGTAAAATTTTAATTCTATTAATGTGAAAATTTTAATTGTATTAATGTGAAATGAATTTATTAAAATATTTAAATTTGTAAATTTGCAAATAATTGTAAAATAACAAATCTAGAATAATACAAATTTTTGTAACATAATAAAGTTTAGAAAATAATGAAAATAAATTCATGTACTTTATAATTATCATTATTTTATTATGATCTTGCATACAAAAAAAAAGAACTTTATATAGTCCGGTGCACTTATCATCCTAACACGCACCGATGCGTCGTATAAATAAGACGTATCGGTGCATCACAACTCTTCCGCACCAGTAACGGATAAACACAAATAAAAAAATAAAACTCTGTTTTATTTAAGTGAAAAAAAAAGAGGCAATTTGAAAAATGGGTGGAAAAATATTTTCGAAAATCTAATTTCATAAATTAATTTTTTAAATACTAAACACTTTTCATTATTTCACTATTTTTGCTAAAATTTTCAGGCAGATATTTGCAGGAGACAACCTGAAGCAAGAGAGCAGGAGGACGCTGTGGAGCAGCAAAATACGTTCGAACAGAAGTATTTAGACAATCGGAAACCAAACCTCTGGTGATTGAAACCCTGTATCATAGAATTTGAAACCATCTTGTGATTAAATTTGATTATTTTTTTTACTTTTTTTCTGCACTTTTTTACCTTTTTTCTGCAGTTTATCCATTTTTACCCTAAACTTTTCATTTTTTTGTTTTTTCCCTTTCTTCTCCCTATTTATGTGATTTTAGAATTAGGGTTTTTCATTTTAGATTGACATCCAACCCATGGGATGACTTGCATAGTTGGATCCCAATCCATTCGGCCATTGCATGAATTTTTGAAAAAAATGGATTTTTCTTTATCAGTGCACCCTGTGTACTATACTGCACCGGTGCTCTATATTATACAACGCACCGTGAAAGTACTGTAGTAAAAAAAAATGTAAACATTTTTTCTAAATCCGTGTGCCAAATTTGAAATGGGGCACCGATGCTCCATTTAACTAGGAAAGCATTGTACAGTGTATTACACCGTTTTTGCAGTGCGTTTATAATAATCCACGCACCGTTAGGTCTATTACACTGTTTTTTTGCGGTGTGTTTACAATACCCAACGCACTATACAGTGTATTATATTGTTTTGCAGTGCGTTGTTAATATCCCCACACACCAGCGGCGGTGCGGACCTCGTGAAAGGCACGCCAGTACCTTGAGATTTATTTTCTACCTGAAAAGTTGAGAATTTATTTATAAATATATTAATGAATGATATGGTACATGTTTCAAATTGATAAAGAAATGTCTGACAAGAGATCAAGTAACAAAAATACTGTTAACACATCAAGAAAAGCAAAAAAAGACAAGTTCTTTGTAAATTATTTATAAAAAATATTATTTTTGAACTATATGTAAGTTTAAATAATATGTATTGTTTACTGTGTATCATGCAGAGCCACAAAATGATGAATCTCAATATGATTATTTCTGATCTAAGACGAGAAGAGCGTAAAATTTTAATGGAAAAATTGCAAAAGGATGAATTAGGTGAATGAAAATATACTTTCGATCCAATATGAGTTTCTTTTTTTAATTATCATTAATAATATACTTAAAATTATTAGATAACATGTGTCAAACAACCTACTAATTCACATCTATTTAATGTTGTACAGGGACAAACAACTCAGAAAAGGAATATTGTTCTAAGAAAAGAAAAAAAATAGAACATGCAAATGAAAATCAATTGCTCCTTAGCTCATCTAGAGTGGTGCTGGAAGTTAACAAAAGGGGAATTTTTTTTACAAAAGTTTGAGGGATCTAGTGGAATGAATGTATAGACATTCTTTCCAACAACAACAATGTGCTTCAAATGTAATATGTAATCATTGATTTTTTTCGATCATTAGGTACAATAAATAAACAATTTAGCATTAAATATTTATTTTCAAGAATTTTCTTGCAGAAAAGAAAAGAAAATGGAACCCATTTAGCACATAAAATAGGACGACAAGCAAGAAAATGGTTGATGTCTAAGTTTGTGAGTAATTGTTACTTCCTTATAACAACTTAACTAGATTTCATTTTTGTATTTTTTAAGTTTTTGTACAAAAATCATCATTGTCGAATGTCTTCAAACATGTGCTAACATACAAAGAATAACCATCAGACGAATTGATTGAAATTGGGTTAAATATGGGTTGTGAGTATATGTTGGCATATCATAATTTAATTGTGAAATTTGTAAGCATCTATTGATCTTGTTTTACTTAGCTCCATCTATAATTAATAGAACAAAAATATCTTTTATATTAAATATATGATTTGTTATGGGGTATAAAACTTGTAGGAAACAAAGTATGGAACTGTGCCAACAGATAAAATTTTGAAAGATGGCATGGTACATGGTTTTGAAAGAATGTGTATAATTTATGAGTCAATTGTTGCTATGGTACGCCATTTTTCTTTTCGATTTACATTGATGTATATTATTTAATATTACAATTTTCATTATTCTCACCAATGTATATGCACTCATTTTAGTTTATTTTTATGTTTGTAGATGGAAGGTGAAAAAGAAGAAAACAATCAACGCCATGAAAAAAACATTCTTGAAAATAACCCAAGTCATGGAAGTAGCTCTAGCAATGACAGCAGTTCAAGCGAAGAATGATGATCACTATGTTTGGATATCAAAGCAAGGTGTTTTATTTTTTGAAATGTATATGTCTGTGAAATCATACATTTTGTTTAATGTAATGGACATAGTGTCCCAATTGAAAGACAAAGTGATACCAATAACTGTCCCATTTTGTATGATAAAGATTGTCTTATATATATATATATATATATATATATATATATATATATATATATATATATATATATATATAATTTGATTTAATTTATTCTATTGCATTCTCCATTGTCATTCTCAAATGCACTTATAAAAATTTAATTCATATGAATATTGTTATAAGATATATATGTGTCGACTTTTGATGAATAATGAATTTAAAACAATCACAATAATTGGACTGTCACAGGTCGATGTTTCTAAAAAATACAACATGAAAACCAATGTGTGTTAGTAACTGTACACCGGTGCATTTATGTGTCTATACGCACCAATGCCATTATACGATCTATGGGCACCGCAAAAATACCGATACTAGTTATCAATATCGGTGCATTTGTGTGATACTACGCACCGATGCGTTTATGTATCTATAAGCACCGGTGCATTTTTACAATCTATGGGCACCGCACGAATACTGATACCAATTATAAACCTCAGTGCCTTTCTGTGATACGACGCACCGGTGCGTTGATATGACCTATGGGCACCGCACAAATCCCAAGACCAATTATAATGGCCTTGCGTGTTGTATGACCAACACTATGCTCGGTGCGGTTTTACACCTAAACGTCCTAGTGCGTTGGGCTTACATAGCCCTGGGGTGCCATCGGCATGTATGCACCGGTGCATTAAAGGCATAGTAGTGCACCGATGAAAAAATATCCGTAATAACCTCTGGCGGCCCTTTTTTTTTTAGTTGTGTTGAATTTTCGTTAAAAGCTCCACCAAAACCTCCATAACCATAAACGGATGTTGTAGCAAATGTCTTTTTGACAATTTTGGCCAAGTTTATAACACTAAAAACCTCCTTTATAACCTCTGCTAGAGGGTCTTTTCCTTGTAGTGGCACAAGGGATCCTATGATATACATGCTAGAATTTCTTCAATTTCGGGTTCTAATGTTTGATATTCATCGCATGTGATCCATGACTCATTCATCTCCTAAAAAAGATAACTAGAAGAATATTCTAAGTTTTCTTTTTGTGGATCCTCTTCATGGATGCTTTGTTTCTCTTCTAACCTCTGAAATGAAGATTCATCCCTAGTAATCACTCTAAATTGTGTACAAGGATTTAAGAAGATCCTTGTGGTTGCACACCCTCATTCTCTAAATGTATTCTTTAACATCATGTTTTTCTAGATCCTGTTTTGCAAATGTATTATGTAGTTATCTAGTTTTTGTTTTTATTTTTGTTGGGGGTTTTGTTTTAGGGATCTACCTTTCTAATTTTTGTGTTTAAACATGAATAACCAAAATGAAAAGTGTTTTTTGTTTTTATGTTTTGTTTTTTGTTTTTGTATTTTTTTTATGTGTTTTCTAAAAAATCTTCCTAATTGATTGTATAGAAGTATGATTCACCAGCAATGATGCCAAAAAAATGTTGGGTCAATTTACTAAGTAAACTAACAGAAGTATTTAATTATCAATCCTGTCTTGTAGAACTTAGAAGCATCTCCAAAATATATGGATTTCAATTTTAGTCAAGTTTAGAAGATGAATTATTGATTTTAAAGGAAATGCATTTTACAAATATAAAACTTAACTAAATAATTTCTAATTCAATTATGTAATAAGAAAAAGAAGAAGCTCCTAACTTAGGAGAACTTGTTTGTCCTTCTCTACAATACTATTTCATGAACAGAAACCAAAACCACTAATGAACAATAGCTCAAGATGCATAAAATAATAATAGAAGAGGCTCCTAACTAAGGAGGTCCTTGCTTTCCTTCATTACAAATTCATTCATCATTAATTCCATTGTTAGAAAATTGGAAATTCAGAAAATCATTTAAAAGCAAGAAAGTTGGATTCTAGTTTCTAGTCTCTAATCAGATAAAAGGAGAGTTTAACTTACAAAATGGTTTGACCCTTCATATGCAGATTAGAATTAATATTAAGATTCAACAACAATCATACCATATCATCATACATCTAATTAACTGATTAAAAATGAAACAAAACTAGTTCGGGAAATTGCAACTAAATTAACCAGAAAGTGCACTTAGCTCAATGTGGGGGGCCTCCACCCTTGTCTCGCACACTGAGAGTACTTTCAAAAACTGAAACTCAATCAAGCATTCACCATATAAAACAGTAGAGAATAATATGGAACTGGTCTCTTTTATTAACACCCAAAGTTCAAAAATCTCAAAATGAAGTTATACAAATTCTACATGTTCCAGTGGTTCATAAACTTCATATAAATAGAGAAATAATAAACAAAATATGGTAAAATGTCTCTAACAAACTTATCTTATCCTAATCCCATCCATCTAGGTTTAACTCATCCAATTAGTTACACAAAATCTAGAAAATCCCATAAAATCCTAAATTTGGCCTATTTCGTAGGGATTTCTTGAATGACAAGTCATGTTTGACCAGCTTTGACTGGGCCTATTTTATCTTGGTTTGACCAAACCAATAGGTACACATCCATCCTTAGTTCTCAAGATTTCTATATATGTACTTAGGTCGTGCCCAGGTGTCCTGCAAGTATGACTTCAATGGAGCCATTACGATAATTTTCATTTCTGTCCAAAAATACTCTTAAAACCCAATTTTTACTAAATTTTCTAAAAATAAAAAAACTTAATATAAGTACCTGATTACGAAAAATAAGGGTAAAATGAGGCATATGTGAGTGGGATAAGTTGAATATTATGGGAAATAAGTGGGTTTATAATAAACAAAAATGACCAAAATTGAGGGCCAACAATGCTTAACACTCAACCTGGACCTTCAGATATTCTAAATCTGGAAGAATACCATCCTACCATTTTCCTAGGAAAAAGAGTGGAATATGAACAAAATGAAGAAGTTCCATCTTTCTTTGTGAGTCTGAACATCCATGACATGACCTTGCATAATTCCATGTTGGATTCAGGGGCCTCCCACAACTTAATGCCTAAGGTGATCATGGAAAGAATGGATTTACACATAACTAGACCATACACAGACTTTTTTTTCTTTGATTAAAAAAGAGTTCAGTGCATTAGCCTCATTAAATATGTGGTTGTTGTTCTAGCTCAAGTACCTACTAAGACAACGTTAATGGCTATAGTTGTAGCTGAAATTCCTCCAAAATTTGGCATGCTTTTATCTAGATCTTGGGCTGCTAAAATTAAAGGAACTATACAGATGGGCATGCCTTAGGCCACTATTCCAGTCTTTGGTGAGTAGAGGACGTTGTAAAAAGAGTCTAGAATGGCCTATATGGTTAGTAGCAAGGATAAACCACAAAATTTTCCAATTTATGTAGTAGAGATTGAATTGGGATCTTCCATTCTATTCAATGAGCTCACTAATGAGGTAGAAAATCAGTGAATTGAAAAAAAATCAGCAAGCAGAAAATTAGAAAATCAAGGAGAAATATGAAGAAGGTTTGTGGAATTTGCACTTTGATGGTGCTACTAGAAGGGAAGGAGCTAGTGCAGGAATTTGGATTATCATCCCTCGCGATGAGAGTAATTTTTACTCTTACAAATTGAACTTTGATTGTTTAAACAACATGGTTGAATATGAGGCTTTGTTTTTAGGTCTAGAAGCTTTGGAAGCTCTAGGCGCAAAGAAAATATTAATTTCTGGTGATTCTAAATTAGTGATAAAGCAATTAAAATGGTCTTATCAAACTAAGGATGTCAAAATGAGAGCTTATATAAATTTGATCCTTGATTTTCTTGAAAATTTCAAAGAACATAGTTTCACCATCAAAGCTAGAAACCAAAATTCTATAGCTGATTCTTTAGTTGCTTCGACTAGATTTTTTTTTTATCATTCCTTCCCATTCTATAAAGACGTATGAAGTTGAGATCATGCATAGACCATCTATCCCTAATAATATTATCAATTGGAAAGTGTTTGATAGTGATCAATTGGTGATAAACTTCCTTGATCTAATGGAGGAATTTGAAACATTCAAGTAGATCAACATAACATGTTTGCTGAAACTAAAGCCAATTTGAAGGTCCTCCAACTGAAAAATAATTTAATTACCTTAGGCTTAATTCCCATTGAGAATTTTTTTAATCAGAATGATGTGCTTAAGTATCCAAAGATGAAGGATGATGATGAAGAGGTTCAAAGTTCCAACCTTGGCACCGCAAAAACTCCCAAGATGGTTAAGTTGTCAAAATTTCTTTCTTTAGAGGTGAGACAAAGGTATGTGGATATCATGAAATGGTATATTGATGTTTTTGCATGGTGTTATGCAAACTTGAATAGGTATGATTCCAACATTATTCAACATATCATACAAATTAAAGAAAATGAAAAGCCTTTTAAAAAGAAATTAAGAAGAATAAATCATTTTCTCATGCCACTGATTGAAAAAGAAATTAAGAAGTTGTTTGATGCAAAAATCATTGTTCCTTTGAGTTTTTCTAAGTGGCTTGCTAATTTGGTACCTGTGAGGAAGAAGAATGGTGAGATTAGGATATGCATTGATTTCAGAAATTTGAATAAAGTATCTCCCAAATAAAATTATCCTCTTCCAAAGATGGATCAAATTCTGCAAAAAAAAATTGGATATCAAAGGATGTCTATGCTTGATGGTTTCTTAGGTTATAATAAGATATTAGTGCATTTAGATGACCAAGAGAAAACTGCCTTCACCACGCCATGGGGGAAATTTATGAATGCCAAAATGCCTTTTTGTCTCATGAATGCGGGGCGAATTTCCAAAGGGCGATGGAAACTACATTTTTTTACGAAAAGGAAAGGTTAGTGGTGGTGTACTTGGATGATATCATTATGTTTTCAAAGAGGGATGAAGAACACCTTAAGCACTTGGAGAAATTACTGCAAACATGCAGAAAATTTGCTATTTCTCTCAATCCTTCTAAAAGTGTTTTTTCTTTGACTCTTGGAAAGTTATTAGGACACAATATTACAAATGAAGGAATAAGGATTGATCCAAGTAGGGTATTTACCATATAGAAGATAGACGTGACAAGAAACATAAAAGAGATTCAATCCTTTCGAGGTAAGGTCAATTTTGTTAAGAGATTCATTCCTGATTTTACTGAAATTGTCAAGCATATTACTAAGATGATTAGGAAGGATTCTGATATTAAATGGACAACAGAGGCAAAGAAATATTTTGAAGAGATCAATAATTCCCTTACCCAAGCCCCGGTGCTCATAAGTCCTGATTTTTCTAAAGATTTTTTGGTTTTTACTTTTGCCTCTAAACATAAAATTGCTAGAGTGTTATTGAAAAAAAGGCAACAAGGTAGTGAGCACCTTATTTCTTTATTTAGTATAACACTTGCAAACATTGAATTGAATTGCAATATGTTTTATTGAGGCCGCTTAAATATTTCATAATTTATATTTTGCATTCTCACATTGTGGCTTTTGTGCCTAATAATGTGGTGAAATACATACTGACTCAAGCTGATCCTGATGGCAAAAGAGGTAAGTGGATTTCCACTTTATTGGAATATGATATAGAGATTAATCCTACAAAGTTGGTAAAGGGTCAAGGGCTAGAAAAACTAATGGCACAATAAAATTTTGATTGCCTAGTTATGAATTTCATTGACAAATTTTCAGAAGTAATTGAAGAAGAGGAATTGATCCCTATTAAGTATAAATTCACTATGTTTGAGTTGTATAAGGATTTAATTTTTGTCTTGCGGCATCACAGAGCTCCTCCTCAATTAACCAAGTCCAAATCCAGGTTTGTAAAGCTGAAGTCTTTAAGGTATTAACACATATTTCATTAAATTTGGAAGTATTTTACTACAAGGCCTTCAACAACATCCATTATTTTGTAAATCACCATATTAACTTAATTTAAGATAAAAATAATTTTAGGAATGTCAAACCAATTAGAGACCATGAATAGTTAAAACATGGGGTTGTTAGGTAAAATAGTATAAATGCACAATAAGAGTGTAAAACAAAAATATTAGAAACAATTTATTTAAGGTAAATCATATTAGTATGCCTAACATCGAGGAAAGATATTATAGTTATGGATAACATCAATGTTTGATTTTTGTGTTAGATGACTATAACCCCCTTTTCCACAACCTATTGTACTTTCACCAAGAGCAGAAAATGATAATGATTGTTAATGGGGAATAACTAAATGTGAAACACAACTTATGGATTTTATTTGAAATTTATATAGTCCTCATGCTCTTTAATTATTAAATACTTAATGTAACTACTAATCATTTATGATTAAAATATTAATTTTGAATATTAAATATGTATTAAAATTCATTTATCTATTACACATGATTTTCCATGTGGTCTAAATAAACCACTTAAAACCCATTATCAATAAATTCTAATTAGTTTTGTAAAAGATGTATCTTTACTTACATTAAGAGATTTATTTCGAAAATATAATATTACATTTATAAACCTGTATCAATACATATAACTAAATGGAAGACAGTAAATAGCTTCATGCCTTGTTAGCTTCTATGAGATAAATTTGATTACAAATAGTTTATTTAAAAAATGAATTTTACAAATTGTTAATCTTAATAGGAAAATCATGTCATATGGTGGAAAAAAGTTTAAAGATGTTCATTTGTGACGCAACTCTTGAATGAGCCTGAATAGTCTACTTATGCTTGACATTATGAATTAATTAATACATGTTTTAATAGAAAACATTTTTTTTTTTTACAAATAATTTTCTTTTAGAAATAACAATGTCACATTTATACATTCATATTAAGCCATGTGATAGGTAATAAAGATGTTCATTTGTGAAGCAACTCTTGAATGAGCCTGAATAGTCTACTTAATGCTTGACATTATGAATTAATAAATCCATGTTTTAATAAAAAACATTTTTTTACATACAGTTTTCTTTTAGAAATAACAATGTCACATTTATACATTCATATTAAATCACATGATATGTAAATAAAAATCAATCAATTGTTTCTAGACTTATCAACTTATATGACATGATTGTATATAAAAGTAGTTGATTTAAAAATGCATAGTTGGAAAAAGTTATCGATTGAAAATATAATAAATCACTTAGAACTCATCATCGAACACACTTAGAACTCATCATCGATTGATTTTAAATTATTGTTTTTTCTAAAAAATGTATCTTTAAGTACATTAAGAGATTTATTTAAAAAATATAATACATTTATAACGTTGTATCAATGCATATAACTAAATAGAACTTAATATGTCATGCTTTATGTCTAGTTGGCTTTTATTATTTCAATTATAAATGAATTATTTACGAATGGAAATTTACAAAATGTTAATAGGGATGAGAAAATCAAATGGTGTATGTTGTAAAAAGTTGAAATACATTTATTTGTGACCTATATCTTAAGAGAACCTCAGGAATCTACTTACTATTCATTATCAATTAATTATTTCATGTTTTGTTAGGAAAAACATTTCATTTTACGTGGAGTTTCATTTCAAAAAAATAATGTCACATTTATACAGATATATTAAACTTCATGATAAGCAAATAAAAGTTGGTAAAGGACTTTATACAGACCACTTATAACTTAGTATCCATTACTTCTAATTTGCTTTAATATATATATATATATATATATATATATATATATATATATATATATATATATATATATATATATATATATATATATATATATATATATATATATTTATTTATTTATTTATTTATTTATTTACATTAGGACCTACATTTCAAAAATATATCACATTTATAAACTTCCATTAATGCATATAACCAAATAGAATACAATAAATAGCTTCGAGTGATGGTGGATTCTATAAGATTGTTTAAATTACAAGCAAATTATTTAAGAATTGAAAATGAAAATATGTTAAAATGGATGGGAAAATAAATGTCTTATGGTGCAAAAAGTTTAAATAAAAAAAACTATCATCTATCTCTTTAATTAATCTAGATGGCCCACTTAACACATTTTTAATTAATTTTTCCATGTTTTATTAAGAAAAGCATTTCCTTTTACATGGATTTTTATTTCAAAAAAATAGAATATGAAATTAATACTCATATTAAAATACACGGTAGACAAATAAAGGTCAATAAATGGATTCATTATTAACTTATATGGGATAGATGATTACATATGCAAATAGTTGATTTTAAAAAATAAAAAATAAAATTATGGATTAAAAATCGAATGCCTTACAATTTAAAGGGTTTGAAGTATTCACCTATGACCCATCAACGATTAGCTTAAATAGTCCACTTAATACTTATCATCAATAAATTATTAGATTTATTTTTGGAAAAAATGTATTATAGTATATGGTTATTATATATCACATTTATACACTCATATTAATGGATATAACTAAGTAAAAAAAAATAATATAATTATGGCTCATATGATATGATTTCATTTTATTTAAAATATATATATATATATATATATATATATATATATATATATAATTCAAAGACACAATTTATCTATGATAGCGTCCAATCGAACCTTGATAGTCCACTTAGAAATCATTATCATTAATTATATGTTTTTATTTAGAAATGCAAAATTCTTTATAATATATTTTAATCTCAAAAATTAAATATCACATTTATGCACTCATATTAATTCATTTTATAGGTAAAGGGTCAATAACTAACTTTGAGTGTTGTTGATTTTCAATATGATATATTATTTTAATTACAACCATTAATTGATTGAAGTATATAAATTTATATAAAATATGGATTGAGAAATCAGATATCTTATGCTTCAAACTGTTCAAATAATTTTCCTATGACACATTTCCCATTAGCCTGAATAGCCAATAATTCTTGTAGCATTTATCAAGTAAATTATTATAATTTATTCAATAATAATTGTACTTTTGTTTGCAATGAGCTCTATTTCAAAACTTATTTCACATTTATATATGAGTATTATGCATATAAGTAAATACAAGTCAATAAAAATACAATCATGCCCTAATGGTTTGTGTAAGATGATTTCAATGGAAAATAATTCATTTAAGAACACACATACACACACATATTAGCAAAAAAAATAGATACAAAAAATTCATTACAAAAATAATTATAAATAACAATAGAAATATATAATAATATAATTGACAATTCCCATTGTAATTTTTTTTTATTAATAGAAAGTTCTAATTTTTTTCCTTAAAAAAAAATTTACAATTGAAAATTCCCATATAATATTCAAAAAGATATAAAATCATACAAATTGATTCACAAAAAACTACGTTCAAATTGCATTAAAAATTTGGAATGTACTTGTGAAAATTTTTATAAAGAAAATTATCTTCATTGACTACAATGAAGTACATGTATATTGAACATTCGAATTTACTCACGTTTCTCTTTCATATGATGAAGTGTCTTAAGAAAGGGGAATAAAATCTGCATGAGCCAAGTATCTTGCTCTTTTCCGGTATAGGATTTTATCAAGATGTGGTTTGATCAAGATCCGATGAATTGAGATGATTTGTTGTATCTATTAGAAATACATTTGATTGATTGGAGGTTTCTGTGGTGTATATTTTTAGATATAGATTTAAGAATCTCCGCAGTCATCATTTTTCTGTTCTGATGACGAGTCTTGATTTAGACTCATCATCAGGTTTGTCCTGATGATGAGCCTTGATTTAGACTCGAAACATCGACAAAAAAATGATGACTTTGAAGATTCTGAAATATATATCTAAAAATACATTTGATTCTTCAAAATTACCTCCATATTGGGACCACACATCAGTCAACCTTTTCTCATAAAATTGTATTGTCCTCCCCGCTTCTAATTTTGTTTGAAACTGAAAATGAGACATGTTCCATGTGAATTTAAAGTCCTCTATATCAATATTTTATATTTCAAGTACTCGCCGGATGTACTTGCCAGTGACATTTAATGTCCATATTGCAACTTCATAATTTTTTAAGCAATATTTTAACAGTTCTAAATGAAAATGCCTTAAAAATAGGACATATCACTGAACTGCCAATCTGGTTCTCTTTGAATATAACAATTTTGTTCATCTTTGGTGTAGGATTGGAAGAAAATTCCTTCCATTTCAAATGTCAACAACATATTTTGACTTATAGTGATGCCCATTTGCACCTGCAACTGCATTGCAACAACACATATGATATTAACATATCTCCACTTCAACACTTTATTGCTTAATTATATAAAAACCTAACATTTTAAAAATTATGTTAATATTTATTATGAATTAATGGTAATCACAAATTATAAATTCAATGGCCCTAGTAAAGTGAACAAACTAATGATATGTTTACTTTATACATACAACCTAATACCTTTGTTTAATTTGTATGGAATAAGAAAGTCTTATGGGATCACATTGACCCACCATTTAAATCATTGATTTTAAGACTTATAATGATTTGTTTAAGCTAGCTCAAATTTTCATGCACGTGGTGCTTGGGACCTAGATCCTCTGTGCTTCTAATAACAACAACTCTGCCATGGCCCCAAAAGGGGGCCCCGAGGTCGCTACGCCTCTCACACCTGAGTTGTATGCATTCAAGAAGTTGGTGGCTGGTTGCAACAAGCGCCCAGCTAGTGATCTCCAAAAAAAATTTGTTAAAGGACTAGATTCAATCCCCATTGTGGATTTTCCAATTGAAGATCCTTGCAGATCGGCCTTAAACCTTGTAGAATGCAGGCCCATTGGGAATTTCATTGGGCTCTGGCCCTTGCCCAAAGTTTTCAAAGCCTAGATTCAAAGGAACTGGACACCAATAATCAAAGAAGGAACCAGAATATTCTTAGTCGGTAAGGGATTCTTTGTCTTTGTCTTTGAGGTAGTAGAAGATAGGAACCTGATATTTCTAAATGACCAATATTTCATGGGCGCTTTGGGCCTATATTTGAATCAATGGACCCTGGATTTCGATCTAAGCCAAGATGTCCCCTTGGCTGTTCCTGTCTGGGTTCGTTTACCCCACCTTACTCTACACTGATGGAACCCCAAATCACTAGAAACCATCGGCAATAAACTTGGGAAAAACATAGAAAGAGAAGAAAGGAGGGACAAGTACTCCTGCGCAAGAATTTGTGTAGAAGTCAACTTAGAGGAAGGCCTCCCTGAGGCTATTAAACTCACGGTGGGTGATTGGACTCACATCCAAGAGATAGATTACAATAAACTCCCATTTAAATATAGATATTTCCATGGCTACCGACACTTTGCTAGGTATTTCAAAAAAAAAAATGGAGGAGGTCGAGACCTCAAAGGAGGATCAATTGAATTGGGTCCAAAAAGCTGCCTCAACAAAGCAGAATAATAGAGCTAAAGGGAGAAGTAATCCATTAGGTAGCGCAACCCCTTCTTCGGCGGCACAAGGGGAGGGGCCTTCTGTCCCTCCAAGAACAGAAGTAACCACTAACCCTTTTGAAATTATAAGCACCCTAAGAGAACTCCTAACTACAACAGAAGATGAAGAGGTTGAATAGCAACCTATATCAATTGAAGAAGACAAAATACAGAAATAAATTGTTCCAATACAAACCATAACTCCAAGAGGAGCCTCCACCTCTTTGTTCTATGTAGAGATTACAAGGAAGAAGCCCCCTGAATCCTTTGGATATTCAGAGGAAGAAACTATCGAGAGGACCTCTAAAAGTGTCAGAAGGAAGTCTCATAGAGAGGCAAGAGAAGAAGAAGCTGAGAAATAAAAAATGCAAGGCAACCAACCTATGATTAAGATTTCCATAGGCAGAAAAACTAGACCCAAGCATTCCAAATTCAACCCCTTTATAATTAAATAATGCGTATAGTCTCCTGGAATTGCAGAGGCTTGGGGAATCCCTTAAAAGTGGAAGCTATGAAGAATCTCCTGAAATTTGAAACCCCTGATATCCCCATGCTCTAAGAGGCTAAAATAGAAGGGGTTTCCTTTGTAGAACTCAGCAAAGAGAAATGGAAAACAAAATTAGGAAAAGCAATAAGTGCAAAGGGTACTTGCGGTGGGCTTGCCACTCTCTGGGAGGATTAAAAATTCAATCTCGACAGCTCCTTTGAAACGCAGCATTGAATCTACACCAAACTTCAACATCTCACTAGTAAGATCACCCTCGCCCTCTTTAATATATGTGTTCTGGTCCTCTATGTAGAAAAAATGATTGTTGGCAAACCCTATCTGATTTTCTTAAAGCCTACTCCCGTAAGAATATAATTCTAGTTGGATATTTCAACCTTGTTTTCAAGCCAAAGGAGAAAAGAGGTGGCATCATAAGCAAGGACCAAATCCTACCCCTCATGGAAGACTTGATCCAACAATGGGACTTACTGTATTTCAAGCCAAATACATGGCTCTTCACTTGGTCAAACAATAGAGCGGGTTCTGAGCATATTTCTTATCGGATTGACAAATTTTTAATTCAGAGATCCTTCCACTCCAAAAATAAGATAATCTCCACTAAAATTCTGCCTAAACTAACTTCATATCATAAACCTATCCTTATGATATTAGAAAAAGAGTAAAATCTGGGGCCCATCCCCTTCTGGCTTAGCCCCCAATGGTCAGAAAGGGATGGGTCTTTAGAGACAATCTGGAAGGCTTGGTCCACCCTGTTAGTGGATCGACAAGTTATGTGTGGGAACATAAACTTAAGGTCACCAAAACAACCCTAAAATAATGCAGGTTTAGAAAGCCCTCTAGTTCTCCCTCTAGTCTTAGAAAGCAGACCACTGAGAGGCTTCTCAATTTGCAAAAGAACATGGAGCAGTAAGAAATCACCTACTCAAAAATTCAGATTGAGAAATAATCCCAAAAAATCACTCTCCACACTTTCAACGTTGAGGAAGAGACCTTGAGGCTAAAATCTCGCAATCTTTGGCTCAAATCTGGAGATAAAAATTTAGCCTTATTCTACAAGAAAATCTGAACTTGCCTCTCGAAAAACCATATTGCAGAAATTACCTCCACTGATGGGTCTGCGCATAAAGGAACAACTAAGTTACGAGAGGCTTCCACCTCTCACTTCCAGTAGTTGTTCACAAAAAATGGAACAAACAATGAGGAGGAATTTCCTGAATTTCTCACTCACATCCCAAGACTGATTAAGGTGGAGTATAATTCTAGCCTCCTGAAGCCCTTCACAGAAGAGGAGATAAAAAATGACATCTGGATGATGAGCCAGATAAAGCTCCTAGACCCGATGGTTTTTCCATTCACTTCTACAGAATCTGCTAGGATATTATAAAAGCTAACCTGTTCCAAATGATAAAGGGGTTCTAACAAAAATCCAAAGTGGGAGGAAGCATAAACTCCACTTTCCTTTCACTAATACCAAAATAAGTGAACCTTGTTTCATTTGAATGCTTCAGGCTAGTTTCGCTTTGAAATACATCCTACAAGATCTTCTCCAAGCTCGTGGCGAATAGAATCAAGTCTCTATTGGAAAATCTTATATCTACCAGCCAAGGAAAGTTTTTCAAAGGCAAGCTGGGACATTGTGAAAATACCTTTATCATATGGAGCCCTGCAATTTAGAGACTCTGGGCTAGCCAATCTGGCCTTGGGAGGGAATATTTTATGGAAAATCATCTCGAACCATCAGCATGTTGTTAGTCAAGTCCTCATTAAAAAATATATGCATGGGCTCTCTTTGAATAATATGCAGGATGGAGCTGCTTGTAAGGGCTCTACCCTTTGGAAGCTTTTTAGCCGTGGCTGGGAGTTTTTCAAAGAACACCTTTACAAAATTCTGGAAAATGGGAAAAAAATCAGCCTATGGGAAGAAAAATCATGGGACTCCAACCATTCAACTCAGCTCAGGAAATCGTAAAACTGCGTAATTGGCTCAAAAACCATAGCATCAACAAACTGGAAGATATTTATTTTTGGGACGTTGCTATGAACTGGGTTGACTAGAATATCTCTCACCCTCCTGATAAGGTGCGACCTCAGTACACACTCTTCCTTGTAGTGCTCATAGGGCTGGCTGTAATTCATCGACATTCAAATGAAAAATGGGGTTGGGGAAGGTCCGATGTCTATTCAGTTGCGCAAGGATTTGCTTCCCTCCAATCTCGTAATACTCTTCACACTCCAACACCATGGTAGCAAGTTTGGGATCCTATTGGACTTCGAAAGGTCAAATTATTTTTCTAGCTCCTCATGCATACATGGATCTTAACTAGCGATAACCTGGAAAGAATAGGCATCATTGGTCCACATAGATGCTCGCTTTGTTGCATGGAAATGTAAACAATCGAACATCTATGTCTGGACTACAAATTTACTCAAGAAGTTTGGATGGAAGCTTTGAATAGGCTATATGTACAAATCCCTTTGCAGGTCACAGCAACAAGTCTATTAAACACTTGGAAAGGGAATTCTCCTCATGATTTGAACATAAAATATTTGTGGATAAAAATATAGTTTTCCATCCCAAAATTCATCTGCTGGGAAGTGTGATTGGCAAGGAACGATGCCATCTTCAACAATAGACTCTTCTCTCCCACACTGGTGGTAGCCAAAGAAAAATCTTTGATTCTTAAGTCCTTGGTGAAACAATCCCACAAGTCAGACAACAATATTTCCCCCGATGTGATCATCTGGATCAGTGCACCTTTGAAGAGTGCCTTAAGAAAAAAGACCCCCTCTTGGCCTTGTTTCAACTCAGAGTGGAGGATTTGGATCCCCGAAGTTGATTTTAAAAATTGGTGGAAGAACCAGGACATAGCTAAAATATTTTTTGAAGGATCTTCCAAGGAAAATCCAAGGACATCTGAAGCAGGGGGAGTAAAGTCAACTTCAGTTGGGTCCTTGGGAAGAGTACAAAAAATCAAGAAGAAATCTTAGGGTTGCTCAAAACTTTCCAAATTGCTCATGAACACAGAGAAGAAGACATTCAGGTCTTCGGGGACTCAAAAATCCTAATAAAGACCATAAACACTGATGATCACCTCAACAATTTTTCCCTCAATAAGACCCTCTAGAGACTTATAAAAGTGTTGCAAAATTACACTTCCAACTCCTTCTACCACATTCTGTAAAATATAAACACGGAAGCAGACGAAAAAGAAAATGCAAGTTACCTCTTAGCCCAAGGATAATTCTCAAAAAATGATGAACCCCCTATCTGGTACCCTATCCCATAAGAACAGCTATGTAAAAGAAGAATATCACCTCACCGGGGTTTTTGAAAAAATGAATATGTAACACGGGTTGTTTAGGCTCCATCCCAACCTAGAATCATAAATAAGACTTACCCGTTCATGTTTTTAAAAAAATGATTTGTTTGATTTGAATTGAAATATGTAATTACAATTGTTGCAATTAAACAAACTAATTATATATTAGTTTCCACATGTAATATAATACAATTTTTAAATTTCAAACCTACTTAATTATATGCTAATTTCTAGAGTCTCTACTTTAGTTTCTTTTGGTGCTTCTTTTAGTAAAGATTCTATGTCTATTGTTGGGGCTACATACATCCTAATATATTTTTTCAACTTATATGAAATAAAAAAAATTATAACAATGCAGTGAACCATCATTTGCATTACTAATTTCAAAGCCTGTATAATGATAACTTAAACCACAATTGAAAAAAATAATTGTAATGTTTCAATACAAAAAGAACAATTATCTATTAATTTTTACATACAATCTAATCCATTGTAAAAATTTCTGTAGCATGAGAAATTTTGATATGAAAACATTAAACAACCATTCAAATCAATAATTGTTATCAATACAATAATATCTCACAAAAATAAAGAACATAAAATTATTGTATTCTACTTTTGACAAACCAAATCAACAATTCTTTTATTAGTATTGTGAAATAGAAGTCAACTTAAATTTAAAAGGGCTACAAAATATAGTAATAATTCATGATGTCATACATATTATGACATGAAATAGACACCAATCATCTTAAGGTACTATTAGATGTTATTGAACATCCTTCAAAATAGCCCGCACATCTGTTGCCTTGTTGCATTTAATCAACATTCTCCATAGCTTTTCGATCAACCAATCATCCTCTTTATTTGTTCCAATGAATTGAGGGGCAAGAATCACATTTTCTTTTGGATTTCCTTGCATTCTCTCAAGTGAACAATCCACTATAACAGTATTGGTTGCATCATATTGGGTCTGCATTTCCCACACTTTTTTCAATGATTTAGTGTGTATACTTTTTTTTGGATTGTCAATGGCCTTATGTCCATTTTTTGGTTTACACTCTGAAGCAATCCACATAAACACAAGTTTATCTTGTATTTTTTCTGAAAAGGACTTTTTTAGAACTCTTGTTGTGTTTTGTTTTGAAGCTGTCGTCCAAATTGCAATTTCAAAATATTCATTTTTGAAACACATTTCAAAAAATGTATTTGCATGTGGATGAATCCAAAATAACTTTTTCTCTATTTTGTAATCTGCATCAGTTCCCATTTTCTCAATATGTCCTTTGTTCGTTGCTTCATCATCGATGCTATGGTAAAAAATGTCCCTTAATTCAAGAATAACTAATTTATTTTGGGCTGCAATACAATAAAAAATAGTCTAGTCAAACCATTTTATTCTTGTTACAAAAATTACTAAAAAAAATATTGAAACAATACACTTACCATGAGTGTTCTTTTGACTACTTATAGATGAAACAATCTTCTCTTTTATCATCTTCACAGAACCTGGAGTTAAAAATATTAAATCTTCAATTAAATATGATCAAATTATGTAAAAAATATATATTCAATACAAAATTCGCAATTAAAGAAAAGCCTTATCAATGTAACCTACAAAATACACACCCGCACACTTTTAACATTATTTTGATTGTTAGTTTTGTTATTTTTATTTTTTCCTATAATAAACATATACAATGTTATGGTATAGAAGCATTAAAATTTGAAGAATAATAATAATAATAATAATAAAACAAAAAGACAAGTAATATGTACCTGATATGGCATTATCTTCATAATTATAACTTTGCACCTCATCATCGTTTTTGTTCTCTTTATTTGTCTCTACATTAAACATATAAAATAGTTTGAATTGTGAAAATGAATAAAAATATTAAATAATAAGGAAAGCAAATGGGAAAATTACAAGTACCTGATATTATATTTTGTTCTTGATTACAACTTTGTTTATCAATCTTCAGATTATTGTCTTTGTTCTCATTATTTGTCTCTATAATGTACAACGAATATGTTATAAATTGTGACAATGATTAATTGAATAAAAAAACAAACAAAAAAATAAACAACAAATTTCATGTTAACTACCTAATATGATACCATTTGCTTGATTATAGCTTTTTTTCACATGCATTTGATCAACGCTTTTGTTCTTCTTTCTTGTCACTATGATAAACATAAAAAACGTTATAAATTGTGACAATGAATAAAAGCATTAATAAACTATATAAACAATGAATCATATTTAATCATCCATATAATATTTTGGTCTCGGTTGTAGTTTTTTGGGACATTCCCTTGTCATTATATACTTTCTTTTTAAATAATTTAGAAAAAAAATTAATATATATATATATATATATATATATATATATATATATATATAAGGAGAGAGATAGAGAGATACCTATTTCTATCTCCATTTCATGGTCAATGTCTTGATTAATTCCTTTCTTCTCGTAATTCCCTATAATAGACATCCGAAAATGTTATAAATATGAAAATTAAATAAATTAAAAAAGTAACACGAGCAATAACGAAACAAATTATGTGCCTAGTATAATAACATCTTCTCCATCTCTAAATTTGTTTCAACATCATGTGCACTATATTGATTATTTGTTTTCTTCCCACTTTCATCATTCCCTATTTTAGAATCCCCATCATTAGTCATTGTAGTAAACATTTTGACAATCAAGAAATTTGAACAAAATAGTATCCAAAGTATTATAAGAGAAACAACAAAGAAATTGTAGTACCTGAATTTTCTAAGAAGCTAATGGATCCTTTGTTTGATAGTTGAAAATATTTGTAACTATTTAACATTATTGTCCTTTGTGACTCTATTTGAAAAAAACATGCAATTCTTCTTCTATATGTACAACAAGCCTTGATTAAATTTTCCCCCGCATAAAGATAAATAACCACTTTTGCATCACTACATTGTTGATGTATTTCCAATAAATCCATCCAGAAATCATAATCTCTCTCATTTTTATCAAGCGTGTCTTCAAATGTGTGAGATTATTTTGAAGCCTCAAACATTTTTAATTCTGAAGTATAGAAATGTATAGTTAAAACTATATCATAACTATAACTATTTTGGGACTTATATTCACAGATTCCACTAGTAATTTTATATTTGAACTTAGATTTCTTTATGGAAATTTCCAAAGTTTGACGAACATCATTACAAAACCAAATTTATACTAAGAGAACTATAGTAAAGTCATTCAACTTGGTTTTTTTTATAAGAAATCGAAAAAATTCAACATAATAGCTTTTGTGGAATGTTTATTTTTTCAAAGACACTGTATCTAGAACAACAAGGTCAATATGTAAAACTGGTTGCAAATGACATGGAAAAGAGTGCAAAAGTGTTGACAAAATATCAGGCCCCCCAAAATGACAACCAAATTCAATATTGTTGTCAATCTGTTGAATGTTTTTTGATCCATTTATCGTTCTCTCAAGGATTCCACATGCTTGTTTAGAAAGGGAATCTATATTTGTATTTCATGTTCCTTTTACATAAGTAGACCCCTCCACGGTGTTGAAAAAATTGGAAAATATGATCTCGTTAATTTCATAATGGTCAAGAATACTAAATGTGGTAGGAGTCTTATCATTCAATTTCTCATCATGAATTTGACAATATGTAACCATTGCATCCAATATTGTTCAGTTTTTTTTTCAATTTAGAACAATAATATTTTAATTTTATGGCATTTGTTGGATGATTAGGGGGAATAGAAAACCAAATGGTTCCATTCAATAAATTATCTGCTACTAAAGCAATTTCTTCTATGGTTAATCCCTGAAGGGGACAAAAAGTAGTCATTGTCAAACAGTGTAAACTATTCTTCTTATATTTCTCAAAATCAGGTTGGCTTGGAGACACTTTAATGTGCCTAGTTGGTAACAATTTAAGAAAGTTTCACACTTATCCCAAATATCTTGATTAAGATATAAGAGAATTTTTTTATCGGAAAAAAATTGTAATTCGACAGTCGAAGAAGAATCACAACATTCATCATCGACCTGATAAAATCATACATATAAACTAATAAAAATTCAATGTAGAGATGAAATTAAAAAAAGATTAAACTAATGAGAATTCATTCCAACTATGAGAAAATATGACACATATTATCGAATTTTAATGTTAAATGCAAAAATAATAAAATAGCGTACCTTGCCTTTAGTTTTCTTAGAACATCCAATCCTCCTTTTCTTTAGTTTGTCATCAGCAATTAAGAAATTTCTTGTTGATCAGACACAATCAATAAATGGAGTTTTGTAGAATGCCTTATTGGCAAAATTTAGTTGACAAAAAATGTGAACCACCTCAATGGGTTCAACTGATGGACGCAAGAATCGATCATTGCATTTTTTATATTTTTGTTTCGCCTCCATAGATACATTATATTTATGATTTGTTAAAATTTCATTTGTTGATTGAATGGTGTGTTGGACATCAACTATCCAAAAATATATATTGTTAGCATCTAGATCTGTCTCATTTATAATTTTGATAGATTTCACCAATGGATCAAACTCATTGATGTCAAATGGAATCAAAAGAGCATCATGAAATGAGGGTTGAAATTTCTCTATAAATGATTTCACTAATAATAGAACATTTAAATCATCTCATGATATCAATTTAAACACTTTGGGGGCTTCTGTACATCTTAAAACATCCACCTTTCTACTAAAGGTGTTTGAAAATATATAACAATGCTTGAAATCTTCATGAATTTCATCACATTAATCTGCATGTTTTGTTGTCTCAAATTCAACTTTCCTAGATTTTTAAATTATGTAGTAGGTTTGAAATCACTTTCAATAATGTTCTCTTCTAATTCAGATAAATATACTCTTCTCAAAGCAAGTAAATGACAATCAAGTTTATCATCTCATATTTTTGTCAAGAAGTTTTCCTTTTTGTTGTAAATAAAGAAGTACATATGATGTTTTTTTACATCTTACATAGTGGTATCTTAGAATTGCAGTGATGCATTCTAAAATAACTATGCAACTATTCAATCGAGATGTAGCAAAACTCTCATAATTATCCAACTTAAACATTGAATTCTTTATCATGTTTGGTGAATTGTTACTTGAAGCTTCAATCAAATCTAGTACAAATTTTTTATACTCCACTTGATAAGAAATTGATTTTCCTTCATTTTCTTGAATCACTTCCACTTGAAATTCAATTTCATTTTCATTGTAAGCATAGAAATTAATAATTATTCCTAATATCTCGAGTTCTTTTTCATCGATGGATCCAAATAGGTACATATCAGCATATATATTCATGGGAGTTTCTATCTGGACATGCCAATCTTGCAAAAACTCATATTTATTAGATGTGTTGTATTTTTTAATAATTTCAAAGGTAGAAGTTGAAAGTGTTATTGATACTCCCATTTGAGTTGGTTTTTTCTTTTTCTTAGATGATGACTGTAACATTTCACTTGCTTTGGTGCCAACCAATTCTGCATACAAAAATAAAAAATTATTTGCATAAATCAAAATGAAATTAAAATTTCAAATATTGTCATGTTATATTATTTTAAAATTTAGAAGACCACCT